>PVLD010023890.1:0-26529 GCA_004027595.1 Dinomys branickii | reverse complement strand
ACTAAATTTGCATGTCTGTATATGGGTCCATACATCTACAATTCGAAGATATCAATGGATAAAGCAACAACTACTGTTGAGACCATATCACCTTGTCTATAGATTAGTTGTGATTGTACTATTTTCTATGATAATGGGTGTCTGTTTGTCAATATGTTTTTGTACTTTTATGTTTCTAAAATAAAAAAAAAAAAGAAACTAAGTGTTAAGAAAGAGGCCTCTTGCCAACAACTAGCTTTAACTACCAGGATTGTGAGTTGTGTTGGAAAACTCCAGCTACAGTCAAGGATTCAGATGACTAAAGCCCCCAGTCAATAACATTCTGACCACAATCTCCAAGAATCACTGAGGCAGGTAATGTAGCTGGATTCCTGACCAACCAACAAAAATCATGTGACAGAGTAAATGCTTACAGTTTTAAGCCCCTATGCTTTAGGCTAATGTTATCTACAAAGTTTAGGTTTCCTATTTTAGCAATTTCCCTATGTGTATTTTCTGATGAAAAAAAGTTCACAAGCTATTTCCTAACTTCATTTTCTTCCATTCATTTCAGCTTCCACAGGAGAAACATGTATGTTAATTTTTCTGTTCATCACTGTTATGGTTGATACATTGTGTCAACTTGGGGAGTCTAGAGGTTTGGCTGAGTGACTCAGAAGGAAGCCAGAGTGCTTACTTTGTACACATCCTGAGCCTGTGGAAGAGGAGGGCATGGACACTGTGTGAGAGCTACACGCCCCCTGGGTAAGGGGTAGCCTGTTTACAATGCAAGGGAGGGAAAGAGGCTGCTTGCCACCATTCCTCCCCTTTGCTAGTTGTTTTTGCTGTATTCTGCCACCATGAACATTTGCCCTCTGCCACGTGCCACTCTGCCTCTGAGCCAGCCAAGTATGGAATGAAATCTCCTCAAATTGTAAGCTAAGTAAACCTTTCCTTCCTTCATTTTGGGTGTTGGGAATTTGGAGGAAAAAGTAACCAAGACGATCACCAATTTCTATACTAAAGTCAGAAGAGGGAAAAAGAAATACATGACAGGAGTCAAAAGGTGAACTCGAACGCTGGGCCTGGGCAGGCGATTCACGGCCGGTCTGGGCTACATGGTGAGAGACCCTATCTTACAACAAATAAACAAAACGTTCTATAATAAACTGTTCAGTCCATGTATTGAAGAGTTGAAATACTGAGTAGTGAAATACTGCCTACTGTTTTATCAGTTCTAAAAGCTTCACCTTTCATTTGACATTTAAAATCTTTAATCTTTATTTATAATTGATTTTTAATTCTTCTATTATCACACTGTCCCTCTTGAGTATTCTACAACTTAAAACATTGCCTAAAGTATTGACTAAATACAATGGTTTTGCTCTCAAAGCTCCCTAAACTTAGAAATATTGTTATCTCAGCCACAAATTCCACACTAACAGTGGGTAGGAACTAGCACTACAGTATGATTTGTCTTAAAATGTGAAAATTGTCTTATAATAGACTATGAAGTTATAGTTGGGGTCAGGAATATAGCTCAGTGGCACAGTGCCTGCCTGGCAAGTGCAAGGTCCTAGTTCGATTCCCAGTACCAAAAAAAGTTATAATTGCTCTTTTATACTCATTTCAAAAGTTTTAGATTTATAAGAGGGTTGCAAAAATGGTTCAGGAACTGCCCCATACACACTTCATCCCATTTCTCCTTTTTAAGTATCTTATAATATCATGGTACACTGCCATAACCATGAGATCAACTTTATCACATTGCTCTTACTAAACTCCACACTATTCAGATTATACTAGTTGTGCATTAACTTCATTTTTCTTCTTGAGGGTCTCAGCCAGGATACCACACTGCCTTTAGTCATCTTCGGTGCGACACTTTCATACTTTTCTTGTTTTGTGCAACCACAACAGTGCTAAATACTGGCTAGGTAATTTGTAAAACGTCCATCAGTTTATTTCTGACTGATGTTTTTTCTCATGGTTAGACTGGAGTATAGGCTTTAAGAAACAGCAAGACAGACAAAGGTAAAGTGTTCTTTTTATTAATTATATCACAGTACACACTATCATCAAGACATCATTGATTACCTGGACTAGATAAAGCTTATCACTTTTCTCGACTGTGAAGTTATACTTTTCCTCCTTTTCTTACTCTATTTTTTAAAGCAAGTTACTAAACACAGGTCACACTGAAGTTGGTGTTTTAATCAAGGAGGGGAACTAAATTCCACTTGTGGCAGAAAAATGACTTTTTAACATAAAAATACAACTTTTTCAATTTCAAAAGTATCTACTGAGTACCTCAAAGCATTCAGTAATGTAACTGAGTGCTCAATTAACTCATTTCTCTAGCCACTTTAAATAAATAGACACAAATCAGGCATGGTGGCACACCACACAATCCCAGCACACCTGGAAGCTGAGCAGCCCGGGCAACTTAACAGCTCAGTGAGCGCCTATCTCCAAATAAAAAATGAGAAGAAGGCTGAGGATGGAACACAGTGCAAATGTCCTTAATTCAATCACTAAAAAAGTTAAAAAAAAAAAAAAGGAAAAATACATCTACCCTTCACCACAAGGATTTACAATAATGACACCACACGAAAAGTACTACTACATGTCAAAAAAAGAATTTTAGTTAGAGTAATAAATATTTTCACAAGACAAGCAAAGGACATGCAGTATTCAAGTGAAAAAAGCACTAAAAGCTAAATAGAAATTTGACGGACAAAAATAAATAGGAAGGCATACAAGGTGGAATATTAAACCTCAACAAAATACAGGGGCAGTAAATGGCAGATTTTTAAAGTCTAGGTTCAAACAAAACACAAAGGTCCAGTCAAAAGCCAGGGCATACGTGACTACATACTCTAGCCCCTTAATCCAATGGACATATTCGTTTAAAATCTTCAGCAAATCAGACATGATGATGCACACTTGCAATGCCAGCTACTCTGGAAGCTGAGGCAGGAAGATTACAAATTCAAAACCTGCCTGGGCTACATGGCAAGACCTCTTCTCAAAAAATACACAAATTCATGGCAAGGCCTGGGGGTGCAGCTCAGCGACAAGCACTTGGGCAGCGTGCAGGAAGCCTTGAGCTTCATGTGTGCTGAAGACAAAAGCTCCACTGCCTCTGAATATGACTGTATGTAGAGACAGGACCCTTAAGGAGCTAATTAAGGTTACAAGAGGTTATCAGAGTGGGCTGTCATCAATTATGACTAGAATCCTTTTAAGAATGGGGATATAATTCAGTGGTGGAGTGTTTTTGCCTAGCATTTGTGAGGCCCTGGGTTTGATCAGTAGCCCTGCAAATAACAAACAAAAAACAAATGACTGGTGCAGACAGGTATGTAAGGAAAAACCACATTAAAATAGAAAAAGAACTGTCACTCCTCAGAGGCCAGGGAGAGAGGCCTCTGAAGAAATTAACAGTGACACCTTGATCTCAGACTTCTAGCCTCCAGGACTGCAACCAAGTAGGTTTCTGTTGTTTAAACATGTTTTGTTGTTGTTGTTGTTGAAGAGGAACCCTAAGAAACTAATACTGGGTGGCTATTCGACAAATCCCCTACTGTGAATCAGTACGAAAGCCTTGTAATTGAGTAGTTTTTTAGGTTCATTACTGTGATGAATAAAGAGGTGAGAGAAAGTAAGAGAGGGTAAAATATGGTAAAATCAGTCAGAAACTTAGAAACAGTTCTAGTTACTTCAAATTAAAATGTATCTCCCATAACTTTGTCCATTCTGATCCTTATTATAAGGCCAAGTTTTAATCCAGTTAAATTTTTTCCCAAAGTACAGAGCTCACAATCTTTGTTGATCCCCACTGTATCACTTTATTCACCCAGTAAGATCTTGACACCATTTTCCTTGACAGCAGTTCCTGCAAACGTGCTACCGAAATGGTCCAGCGCTAAGTAAAAGCTTCCCCTCTATCCCTGTTTCGTATCTAAGAAAAGTAGAAGACAAATTTTACTGCGATTAAAGAAGCACCTGGTCTTAAGACTAAAACTTCTTGAGGGAGGGGGATACTGGGAATTGAACCCAGACCCTTAGCCCTGAGCTACATCCCAAGTCTTTTTTTTCCTCTGAGGCACGGTCTGGCTAACAGGTCACCTTCCCCAAGTAGGACTCAAATTTGTGGCTCTCCGGCCACAGCCTACCGAGTGCTGGGACGGCGGGCATGCACCGGTACACCTAACTGACACTATTCTTCACCGTTGGACACTCCATTTTACACTGGCGGTGACTCTTTTTACTTGCATCCTCAGTGAAACATACAGCAGGGAGCGAAGATCCAGACACTCGGCTCCCAGATATTAGAGCTCAAGAAAGTGGCCAGATAGCGGGTCAGACGAGAGACACTCACAAGCGCGGCTCCTGTGCGGCCGTTTAGACTTTGTGACTCTTTTCTCTTTTTGGCTAATTTTTTTTTCTGGTACTAGCCATTGAACTCAGAGCTTTCGCGCTGAGTTACCACCCAGCGCTTTCTCATTTTATAACTTCAGACAATCTCTGTGCATCGCGAAATCACCCTGAGTACGAATTTGTCACCCTTCCGTGTCGGCCTCCCCAACTGCCGGGATTACAGGTATGAGCCACCTCGCGCGGCCCTTTTTCTCGTGTTTAGGAAAACTGCTTGTCAGTATTGGCGTACCAATTCCCTTAAAAAAACTAAGGGGCAAAAACCTCCCAAAACCAGAGGTGCCACTGACACTGGCGTTTCGGAAACAGCAAGAAATTCCAGTCGCCGGTGAAGGGCACGAATAGCACAAAGGGTTCCCTGGCAGAACCCAAAAAAGCCTATTTTATATAAATTAACCTGCCACAAGGTTAAATGCCGAAATGTGTATCTCTGTAGCAACAGTGACTTCTAAAGCAACGACCCTAAACAGAAAAATAACCTTTCTAAAACAGTAAATGCAGCCAGCGGTGGACCGCCACGGAACTTCACAGTGTCGCGGGGTTTGTTCTCCCGTGTGCACCTGCGTCTCATCCGGGTAACCAGTTTAATCCTAGACGAAGCACGGGCGCCGACAGGAAGTGCCTGAAGAGGGGCGGAACCTCAGCGGGAAGTGGGAGACTGAAGAGCCGGGTGGGGCTGGGAGGGGCGGAGCGAGTAGAAGGTCCCGCCCCTCACGCCCCTTCCCCCGGAAGGGCGTCATCTGCTCTATAAGGGAGTGGGCGGCCGACGACTGGACCTTTTGCGTCCGGAAAGTGTCCGCACTGTGTGCGCTGAAGACGTGTTTTGCCCGCTAAAATGCTAATTTGGTCAGAATTTACTGGCGCGATTAAAATGCGGGCGGCTCAAAATTCTTGCTTTAGTGGTAGGAGGCGGTCAACTTTAAAAGTTTCTAGTTTTGAGAGTCCGGACGGACTTCGGCGTTCACTAGGTCCCGCGACGGCCGCGTGCGGCCCGGAGCCCTGGGGAGGCACGCATGCGCTCAGCGCGAGGCCGGTGCCCCGGAGGCGCCGGGCGGAGGAGCAGGGCTGAGGAGCGGCGCGGCCGCGTGGCTACGCTCCATCCACTGTTTGGCGCCGGAGCCTCTGAGAGCCGCCGCCGTTTGACGCACGTGGTGAGTAGTGTCCCGGGCAGTGGCGCTTGCGGACCGAGCGCGGGACTGAAGCTCCATGTGTCTTTGGGACCTGTCAGTCGTGGCAGACTCCCTTCCTAGCCATGGAAGAGCATTTTCTTGTTTATTGGCAAAGCTGTCACCATTTAATTGGTATCAGATTCTGACTTGCACAAGTGACATTTTTCACTGATTAAAACCTGGCAGAGGCCAACTTAGCGGTCAAACTGTTCTAATAAATGTTCAAATGTTTCTAGGAAGCGGAACGCATTGCTGATGCCTCATGGAAGACAGGGCAAGGCACGTTTTCATGTGTAAGTTACGGAATCGCCGGAAATCCTTACCGCAGTTATTGGAAGACTGTTAGACGGGCTTTAGGGGCCAGTTGAAAAGAAAGTAAATTAGCTGCTGAGGTCTCACTTAAGTAAGTACACAGATGTGACTTGCTAATGCTGGTTTTCTTTTCTTACAGATAATCGAGAAAACCAAAATGATACAGGGTGAAGTCTTACGCAGCATGTTGCAGTGGGTCACCAAACTTAATGGGAAAGTGGACGCTTTGAATAATGTAGAAACTACAGAGGCAATATTTTGATTATATGCCTCTATTGTTTAAATTAGTATCTAAGGTACGTCCTTGATATAATTGAATAAAATGCTTGATTTGTGCGGATGGGTATGCACTGTTCTTTAATGGGCAAAGGAAAGATACGCCTTGTCTACTGTTACAAGACTGTAAAGGTAACAGGCATTGAATGGTTTGCGCATAAAATTTGCCCAAGAGCAGCAGTATTTTCATACCACCCGCAAAATTAAGGCAACTATACACAAGGTAAGAATTAATGTGCTTTATTTATGTAAATATGCACTAAACACTTGTACCTTCCAAGAAACGTCACTTTAAGACAAAATTGGCCACGTATTTACAAATCATGTATTCTTAATTAACTGCAGGCCACTTGCTGCCTTTAGGTTTGCTAATCCCTGTTGCATTTAAAAACATGAGTATGAATGTTTATATCAGCAATCCTTAAATAACAAGGGTAGCTGTGCAGAATGTTTTCTGTAATGATACTTTTTCACCTGTTAGACAGTATTTTTCTCCCAGGCCATAGAGCAGCAATATATTAAAATAATGAGGCTTTAGTAGTTTTAATTGAAACGATGGGCTTTTAGAAAATTTTTAGTGCTAATTCCACCTCTGCTAAGGATCAAGGTATTAAAGCACCTATAGGTTTGCACCAGTTTTTGAAAACAGGATTTGTAAAAGGGCTCAGTGTCAATTGAAGAGGGTTATTTACAACCCACTAAAAATCATTTTAATGTCTTTTTCACCAGTTTTAAACTGGGAATTAAGAAATGTCTGTCACATCTGGAATAATTCCATATCTAGAGTATTAGGAACTCTAATGGTGTGTGTCTTTCATTTGGGCAAAGATTTGGTTTTTGCTACCAAGAATGCCCTGTAAAGCTGTCACTTAAACTTTTGAGAAAGAAAACTGAGGCACTGTGAGGTGATCATGGAGTTGGGGGATGTATAGCCAACATCCTTGGGATTCCTTCTTTTATTGGGGGGTATTCCTTTTTAGAGGAAGAGTTTGTAATCAAACCTTTCACCAGCTGATCACCGTGCCCATGTGAAAACAGACTAATGGAAAAAAAGTAACTTGTCATTTGCAGTCACCTAATACACCTGTCACGTGTTAATGCATTTGATTCACTTACGAATACATGTGGAAAGGAAAGCATTTTAACTGTAGTGCTGAAGACTGACTCGTGGGCTTTGCACATGCTAGGCAAGTGCTCTTGGAGAGCTATATCCCCTAGCCCTTGCATATTTTTTTACGGATTGAATCTTAACAAGTTTTGAGAAACCCCTGGTGTGAGTCTATTGCTGGAAAGCTCCACTAGGTGGCGCTGTCCCATCATAATCCATAAAATGGGACAATGGTAACGGGTTATTTTCTTACTCTACGTACTAAACTGTAGATCTCAAGTGGTTGTTAAAAGTTATTATAATAGGTATGTCAATATGCTTGAAATATTCAACTAGCACTTTCAATGTTTTAAATCCTTCATCTTTTTAATACAAATATTTTTCCTGTTATACCAGTTGATTATCTGTACTTTGCAAGGATACTTGTAAATACTAGGTGCCTTCATTAGGAATATATTGTAACAGGCTAATGGAAGTTGTTAATGGAATTCCTTGTAGGACACTGATTTCCTTATCTGACAAAGGGCACAGACTTGGCAGGTGAAGATAACCTTTTGACCAAACAAATATGAAATACAGTAATGCCACATTTAGAGGCATAAAGTTACCTTTTATATCAAATGTGAATTCTTACTATAGATCCACACCCCATACTAATTTAGCTGATCAAAAACAGCCTTATTACAAAACAAGATTATGGAGACTGCTGAAAAATAGGGCAAATAAATTTCCCCAGTAATTTGAATTAGATAATAAAGCAATTAAAGATAATGTTATCTGAGGTATCTAACCAAAAACGTTCACATCACAAAAGCAGCAAGGAAGGGGTACACAGTTTCTATTAACAAAAAGGAAAAACATGGATCTCAGTTCTCATTAGTTCTCATTTCCTGTGTACTCCTAAAAGCAGAGTTAGTGGTTTCCATCAGTTTCTTCAAATATTTACTGTTAATATTTTTGTGAATTACAGTTTGGTGATACTTTTTATCCAGGGTACAAAAGCTGAGACTTTAGTATAAACACCAGGAGAATCCTTGACTCCACAGCCATATCCCCAGGAAGTTACCCCATACACAACCCAGGTTTGTCCAGGACGTTCACACATTAGTGGTCCTCCACTGTCTCCCTGGCAGCTGTCCATACGTTTGTGTTCCTGGAGATTTCCGGCACAGATCATTCTCCCAGTAAACCTGCCCTTATAGCGTTCTTCACAAAATCTCTTAGGAAGTAAAGGGATGGCTGCTTGTTGTAGCGTTCTTGAATATGCTCGTCCTGTGCAGAACAATGGGGGTTAGTCAGTGGAATCCCGGAGTCAACATTCAACAGTTAAGTGAACATGTAATAGTTTTAGAAACAAAATTTCTACTATATCGGTGTAATTCAAAATAGTAATGTATGTTTTTAATTGTTGGCAAATCCTTTTCAAATTTCTTTGTGAATATTGAGTGTGGAGGGATAATGCATAACATGGACTTAACTATAAAAGGTAACCTAAAGAAGTAATTTGTGCAAGCTTTATAGTACTTAAATTGCATATATGAATAGCCTAAAACTAAGTTGGGGATTTAGCTCAGAGGCAAAGTGCTTGCCTACCATGCATAGTGCTCTAAATTCAATTCCTAGTATCACCCCCCCCAGATGATTTTAAAAAACTTAAAAGTGCATTCATTGTAGTTATGCATTGGGACATCCATTTGAAAACATGTACTTTTCAAGATCAAATAATGATAATTATTTGAAGATCAAATAATGATAATTACATGTAAGTACATAAGGTGGCAGAGCCGTCTTAAGTAGAAGCAGTATGGTATAAGGAATGGTTTAGCAATTAAGTGTTGCAATACTTTCCCATATACAAACACTTCTCAAGATTTGTCATCTGATGCTAAGGTGCTGTGACCTACTTCTAGTAAGCCTTGACTTAATTCTGTGGCCAAAGTGTGCAGGTAATACATCCATAATCTTGGTACAGATTCCGTCATACACTTACCTATTAAATTGGAGAGGGACCACAGAATTCTATAAAATTTGCTTCTTAGGTCATTTCTATTCATTTACATTGTCCAAAGGAAGGCGACATAATTCATCATAATTCTAGTACATTTTAACCTTCTCAAAGACTTGATATATACCTTGATCTGATTTTATTACCAAATGCAGACACTGTTTTCCCCCACACCCAGTTAAACCTCAGGATATTCCTAATGTTTTTTAGCACTTCATAGCTGCTACAAATGTTCTATAAAACTAGCCTCAGTGTAAAATGGGATAAAATAAACACTGAGATATATTAAAACTTTATTTTTATCCCCTGTAGGAATTTGTTAACACTTCAAAAGTACAATTATTTGTAATTCTTTTTGGTGCGAAGCAGCCAACCTATTAAGGTTCATCCTGTGCAAGGATTAGCTTAGACACTGATATAACTCTGCAAGACAATTTAAAGAACTATATTTGACCCCAAAAAATACAAGCTAAACATTACTCTTGGGTAGGAATAATGGGAGAACTGCGTCTCTCTTCAACCTTAGCTTCCCCGCAGTGGCTCTTGTCTACTGTGTATTTAAGAACTGGTAAAATTTAGCTTGATAAGGACTCCATGGCAAAAAAACTAAACACCAACCCATTTTCTGGCCCTTCTACTTTAAAGGCATGTGGAAAAAGCTTTTAAAATTACAGGCTGCCCAGTCCACATCCTAGAGTAGGATCTTAAAATCTCTTCCTGTTTTCTCATGGGTCTGAAGAACTAAAAGTTAGAATATCCTGTACTCCTAAATTCCACTGGTTTTAATTGACTTTAATTTGTGCTAAAGTCTCAGTTGGAACAAATAGTACCCTCAGGATATGAATGTAGCTTACATGCATGCACTTCATACCTGGCTTAATTTCTAAACAATAAGTCTGGAGCCATTCAGAGATCTTACTGCCCATTATCCATTCAAATGTGTGGTCCCAGAGACACAAGAACATGTCCAGCTTTCCTCATTCGTTTATCTCATAGTACCTGTGTCTCCCCATCCTGTTACATAGCAGTTGGAGGCCGTCTTCTGTGGCCTCTCCCTGCGCAGTGGTAAACAGGCTGGCAAAACGTGGCTGCTGAGCCTGGCACAGTGCTCCTCTGGTCCTTGTAATCTGACCAGGGCAATGTCATAGTCATTACTGACTGGTCGATACTCCCGGTGAATCACAATCTGTTGAACTCCAATCTCTTCTTCAAACTCCTCTGGCACCAAAGTATGATAGTCCCCAACCCGGATAACGTAGTTCCTAGTACTGTTGCCATACCTGAGAGAGAATGAGAGGCTTCATTCAGATACTGATAGGTGATTAACAGCAAGGAAGATTAATGGAGGTATCGGTTTTTTTCAAATCATTACCCCTTTGTAAATATAATCTTCCATTTCTCCCACTGCCGCTAGTCCCCTCCCCATTATCTCTTGCCCTCATATCACTATGAAAGCTAGATGGCCAACTAATTCTTAGTTCCTAAAAAGGAGCTAATATGAGAAATAGCGGTGTAAGGACTAATCATCAGCCTGTCAATTCTCTGCCGAACTGAGCAGGATCAAGACAGGGATAAACAGTAGAGAGCAGGATTACTGCCCTCCGCTATTTTCCAAGATTTTTATTCCTCCTGAAGCTCTGTGGCGACTAACTTGGTACCGCTCAAAGCACTTAGGACGACCCACCTTTTTCCTAGTAAGGAGTTACATTTTTCTTTCCTGTTAGCCCAATACAAACCCAAATTATATTTTCAGGTCAAGATATATTCATTATATTCTTTAGAATCTTTCAAATATTTAACCTGATGCCACTTCAATGAAACCTTTGACACCTTCATATTAAGATATTTTTTGTTTGCTTTTTTGAGACGCGGTCTCTACATTGCACAGGCCGGCCTCAGATTTGCGGCACTCCTGTCTAAGCTTCCCAAGTGCCAGTATTTCGAGTAGGAGTCCGCGCGCCCGGGTTCATATTTAAAACTGCAGCTCCCTTTTTTCTTCTGTCATCCTCAACGAGCTCCCAGTAAGGGTAATCTGCCCCACTTTTTCATCAGCACTTAACACTTTCTAACAGACTTAGCTAGTTTATTTATAGTACGTATTTTCTGTCCCATCTTGGATGAAATTACTGCAGGTCAAGTCTATCTTATATTCCCTGAGAAACCTTAAACATTGAATAGTGTTGTCTTACTAAGTTGGGATGCATCATATTTGTTAATTTAGTCATTTGATGTTTGTTTAGATTTTTTGAGATACGATATTGCTGTGTAGTTGAAGCTAGTCTTTAACTCACCGTATACTCCAGGCTGGCTATCTTCCTGCCTCAGCCTTCTGATAGTGCTGGGATTATAAGCATGTGCCACCATGCCTGGCTGACAAATGCTTATTTTTAGTGTGTATATTTTTTACTACATGAGAAGCTATTTGATTAAAACAAAAATACAATATTTACCAACGTGCCTTGATTCTGGTACATGGACATTTTGGGCCAGATAATTCTTTGCTGTGAAAAAGAATGCACTAAGCACTGTAGGGGTAAGAAGAATCCCTGGCCCCTGCTCACTAGATTACCCTTCCCCCAGTTGTAACCAAAATTGTCTCCAGATGTTATAAAATGTCCCCATTTGAGATCCAATGACCTAGAATACATGACCAAACCCATTGAGTTACCTCCCATTTTGCCCTGAAGATTGTAACACTTTGCTCACCACCTAGTACCTACAGCATTCTTAATCATTTCATTTCCAACACCATTTCCCTTTAGCCCTGCCCTGCTTTACTCAAGTGCAGTAAGTATATTCTCTACTCATTGTAACCACTTATTCTAGCAAACAACTTTAGACCCTATATTTACCAAATATTACACACTTGAAATTTGTTCAAGCAGCTCATACTTTGCCTACTACTTCTGTTTTTATAGTTTTACAGTCCTTCAACCCCTTTGAGACTCCACTATTAATCTTATATCATAATGTATCAGGAGCTTTGAAGATACTTTGCCTAGAGAATATACCCATAGATTCCACTTCAAAACGAAAGATCATTTCACATACTGGAACTTCAAAAAGTAATTATGGAAAATAAGCTAGCATCTGAGTAAATCAACTCCATTTTCTTGTGTGTTAATATTGCCAATGTATTGTAAAGTTTCAATACACCTTACTAGCAATGTATTCATATATTTAAAAGTAAAATTTTGCAAAATGTAGTTAATATGAATTAAGGTTTAATATTCATGTTATCTATAGAGGAAAATATTTTTCCCACTAAGTATTCAAAATGCTGTGTATGCTTTATACTTTCAGTACATTTCAATTCCAGCTAGCCATACTTTGATTGCTTCCACAGCTACTTACAGCTAGTGACTACAGTTCTGAAGCACAGATGTAAATAATTTCATTCCAAACCTCCAGTATTTCAGCAGCATTTTTAAAGATGGATTGAAAATTATTCTTACTAGAAAGCTCTTAATGTATGTTAAGTAACTTATTTTGAAAGACATCTATCTCTTATACTTCTGTTCTTAACTGAAATCAAGGACACATCTTGCCAAGTCCCATATTATATGTAACAAAATTACCACAAAAGTTTTCTATTTCAAAAATAGATGCCCACAAAAATCTATTATTAGTACAGGCTATTCATTGTAATCACCTACAACACTTTTAAATATGAATTTTAAAGCCTCATTATCTCTGAGTATGTAAATTAACAGTGCTGATTATAACCCTAGGCGATTCAAATTCACAAACTTCAGAGCCACTGCCGGACGAAAATTAATTTATTGATTTATCTATATTCTTCTTTTGTCTTTGAGACAGGGTTTCGCCATGCAGTGCTGGGATTACAGGCGTCTCCTCACTACACCTGTCCCTGAACCAAAAATTCTTAAAGGCATAGTCATAAACCCTGCCTCTACATGCCCAAAACTTCCCTAGGTAAAGTAAGCATCCTAGAGATTACAAATAGGTATTCAAGTACAAAAAGCATATACAAAGAGGTCCCAGAAATGGAGGGAAGGAGATATTAGAATAAAACAACTAAGATACATTATGTACATGTACCATCTCCCCATGATGAATAATCATTCATGCACTGCAAATGTAGTAATAAAATAAATATAAAAATAAAAATTTAAATGGATTAATTAGATTTAAGCAGGTGTCACCCAGAAGGTAGTATGTAACCAATGAAGAGTTAACACTAATCTGAGGGAAAAAAGTATACCTTAATAAGGAAAAGAGTATCAGTCTTACAAAATGAAATTCTTAGTACCTGTGCTTTTAAAATATAACCTAAGCAGGGAGTTCCACACTTCTTTACTACCAGTTGTTCTTAGAAAAGATGTATGCTTTCAATTAAAAGAGCATCTGACTCGTCTGTCCGAGTGGTGAGATTAAATACTTCAGGGATAAACTGGCTGAAGTTCACGATAGATTTGTGGACTGCAAAATGTTTGTGGTTCTAGCCTCAGGAAAATAAAAAGGAATCATCTTTTTCCATGTATTTTAAACTTAAACTTTTGTTATTCTGATTGTTATATTCAAAAATGCTTCTAAAGTAAACATTTGCATTTTTGGCTGACACATCATTTAGTTGTTTCCTTGTTAAAATGCCTTCAGTTCTCCCTCAGATAAGAATTGGATGAAATTCCCAGACAAGCTTGAACAGGAAGGGATACAAGATGCAGAAAGTTAGTAAAATCTAATATCCCAGTTTCTCTGAGGCTCCAGATTCAAATAACAATCGCTAGAACTAAAAATTGAAGAATTAGTTCAGGTTTTAGGGTCATATTCTTTGTTTATTCTGTATATGGAATAATTTCCACATGAAAAAAATTTTGCATAGCTTATGCACATCTCAATACCAAAACCTGTTTTTCTCATCTGGATGAAACTCAAAAAGTTAACTGAAGTTGCTTGTGTAAGTGATGCATCTTGCACTGTTACATATTTGTGTGCATACACAGTCTGTACACAGGACATGGTTTTAGCATGGTTGATGATACTACGTATATCAGCAAATATCATTAAAACTGCAACACCAGCTACCCATGCAGGTGCTCATGATGAAACATATGTTAGCAACTGAACCGCGGTTCTGAAAAAGTTAAGTCTCATTACCTCTGGTTACCTAATTACAAAGCTCTAGAAATTTCTGATTTTCAGAGCAATAACATGACTAAGTCCAGCTGCTATGGCATTTCTAGGCAAAAAGTCAAAAAGATAAAGTCAGATAAGCTCATTCTTGAGCATATCAAATTTAGAGCGGAATCACAGAAATAAGAGAGTCATTGTTTTAGCACATCCATTTCTCTAAAATTGTGTTATCAGAATAAGCAATTAAAAAGAATTAGTTTAATATTCAAGAACTTTTCTTTCAGTTACATTGCTATATCACTATAGACACAGGTCATTTCATGGCACTTTGTAGAAAGGACAAACTAGTAACAAAAGCAAGCAGTTTATATTGTGAGATTCACAAAAGTACAATAAAATTTAATTTATCCATGTCTCCACTTCAAACTTTGAACAGTATATTACATTCCAAAATCTGTATTGCTTTAGCACTAGGAAGAATGTGAAATAATGAGTTACAAAACCTTTAGTGATTTACCAACTACTTTGTGCACTGGCATGCAGCAAGTGTGTTTTGGACATCTCACGATACATGAAAACTGAGAGTAAGTTGGATTAGCACCATTCTGCCAGTCTTTCAGTACAGTATCCGTAAAGAGATTACCCTATGTGAAATGAGTGCAACTGACTGGTGGATCTGAAATAATGGCACTTTCATCTCATTCCCCCCCAAGAAATAATCTCATCAACCTTAGACTATTCTGATACGAGGATTTGATAAAATCGTAATTATTTTGTGATGGTAAAACAAAAAGCTCTCGTTTCTATATAATAAAAGTATTGCAGGTGGTAGTGACAATTTACATTGGATTCTTCAGAAATGGCTGCTCAAGAGCACTGGCCCATATCACCACTGCAAAAAGTAGACACCAAATAAGGCCTAATGCGTGAGGAATCTTCATATATATAAAGATTGAGTAGTTGACAAAGTACAGGGAACACAAATCGGAAAGGGAAATGGAAAAGTTAACTTGAAATACGAAATCCAGGTCATTTACCAGTGGATCTTAAACTAAAATGTCTTTCAACCCCTAAGAAATACAAAAGTATAGTATTGTGTCACAGCCTGACTACTTTGCTTCTGCACCCATCTCTATTTTGAAAATCTGTCTTCATGATTAGATTGTTTTAAGCCTAAGTCCCTTACTCCAGGAAAACAAATTTTGGAGCTTGTTCTAATCACTAGTAACTAGTTCTGTACTCTTTGATGAAGATGTGAGTTTGAGCCCCCTTAGGCACTTCAAACAGGAAATCTACGAAATCCAGCAAGAATTACAAGTCTGATGGATGTATAACACACTTAAAAACCATTGACCCCCCCCCACTCACTTTAGGGTTTTGTATTACAGCCAAAGCATATGAAAATGGTGTGTATCATAAACTATTCCTCTGCTTTTTAATCAACTCTTTATCTTATACTGTACAAATAGTGGGAAGAAATCCCAAATGACATATGGAAGGAGTTATCTGTTGATTCAGGTTGAAAATAACTACCATCCTCTTAAAAAGCCCAACGTTCTTGAAATACATCCACTATCTGGCAACTGAGCCCCTACTTTAATCATGCAACAATCAGAGTATCTGCTGTGTGCCAAGTAGTATGTGAGGCACTTCATCTGCCACAGAAGTAAGGCAGCTCCTGACTTGGAGCAGTCATCTTGTAGTAGGCCAGGGGAGGGATAGTGACATACACTAATTCAACATTACTCCCCTTCCCCCCAGAAAAGTTCATTCCAGGGAGTAAAAAGTCCAAGTGAAGTTGTCAATCTCAAGTGCAATTTTTTGATCAATCTTTGTATATTTTAAGCCTTAAACCAGAAGACTGTAACTTTTAGTTGAAGATACGTAACTTTCATTAGAAATTGGAAAGATGCATTGAATAAGAGGAAGATGATAATTAGAATACTGAATTACTTTGCATACATTCCAAGCCCCAAAACAGAATTCAAGTCCTCTGCAGTTTTCTACCTTATTCTGTAGTAAAATCCACAATTCCCTACTTTTGCTAATATATTCTTTAGTTTCCTCCCTCTGAATCCCACTATAACAGCAGCCAATATTTGTCTTCAGTTAAACAACAGCTGGAAGAGCTAGAAGTGTCACTGTGGTATTGATGGCCAGACTCAGTTCTCGTGTTTCACTGTTCTCAGGTACACTGATTTCTGTCAGTAAGAATCTCTACCTTCTCTCACTTTCCTTTTGTACCTTCTAGCTTAATCGTTACTGTTCTCCTTCCAGGAGAAAAGTAAAAACTTCAGGCCCTTCCACACAGTCTCTCTAGTTCCTGTAATAATAGGTTTTAGTCATTTGGTAAAACAACACATTTTAGTAACTCCAAAGTACTCAAGTACATATGCAAAAATAATTTATATAATTTCAAGGTCATTAAAACACTCCTGGATTTTTGTCTTACACCTTCAGATCCCATACATCTCCAAAGGACTCATCTCCAAAAACTTTTGATCATATTTCAAGGCTCAGAAACCTTTGGTGGTTCCCATTGCCTGGTGAATCAAACAAAAATTCACAACTTTTTCACTCCAGGCCTTCCCTGTTTCTCTTTAGTAAGTCACGATGTAAACCCCAGATGTGATAACCTAGCTAGTAATACTAAAGGTAACACTCTGCCATAGTTCAGGATGACAGGCCTTCTCATGACCATATACTCTCAACATTGGCTGTACCAACCACTAGCTTTCACTTCCACATGAAACTAGCCTCTCTGCTTACACAGACTGCAGAACAACACATTGCCCCTACATATAGTTCACTCTATCTTTGAGCTGTAGAAGTATTCAAGAAATACAACCACAAAAAACTTTTGCTACACTAATCCAAAACCTATCTGCCGCTGATAGCTGGTATTCGAAATAACGAGCAACAAACCTCATCAGAGTCTACATCATCTCCCCTTTCTCTTTAATGGCTTCATTTTTCCAAGTCGTGACACTCAGAACTGAGCACAGCTCTTTCTGGTAAAAGCAGTGCTTTTTTTCTACTAACAACAGCTTGAGCCTGGTAAATAAAACAGTAGGGCTTCTCACTGCTTTGGACACTGCTGTCAGTGCTGTCCAAGACTGAATTAGTGAGCAATTGCATTACGTTGCTGACATGTACTAAAGTTGCGGGACACTAAATCCTGTGAGTCTTTCTTCACTTGTATTTAAGCCAGATTTCATCAAGCTCATGCTACATTACTTATTACAATCAGATCAAATACACGTTAGTCTCTCGCAATCTTCTGGCATCCAGAACGGTAATTGACTTAGCGTTGGAGTCCTTCATCAGCTTAGCGATTAACATGGTGAGGGAGATCAGGGTAGGTGTCTGGGAGCTCCATTCTGTTCTTCATTCTCCACGTACCCCAATCATACCCTATTCTGCCGCGCAGTGGTTCTTAACCTTCATAGCACATAAGACTCACCTGTGATGGCTGGTAAACGTGCCAACTTCTGAGTCTCAGCTCCGAAGATTTAGTAGACGTGGAGTGGGGGCCCAGAAACATGAGTTTTTAACGGGCTAACTGAATCTAATACTGTGAAAATGGCACATTTTAAAGATAGTGCCCTAAATTCTTGGTCATGCCAGCAATATTGTCTCCCACCTTTGGAGTCATATAGCTAGTCCATAAACTGACAGCAAGGATCCTACCTGTCTTGTTTTCTACTTTACCAGTAGTGCACGGCGTATGCCTGAGAATATCAGGGGCTAAAAGAACTAAGTTAATGAGTGAATTAATGTGTATTGTAACTGTCACTCATGTAACACAGGAGTGCATTAAACCCATTGACATTTAGGTAAACTCGAATTATATTCTAAAAATAGCAAACTTTAAAATGTAGGTTTGTATTCTCTGAACCAAACAGAAAATTCCTCACAAATACAAGTTAAAATAAATAAGAGAGAAGAGAGATCCTAGAAACAAGGATATATAAGAATTTGTGAGCTGGGTATGGAAACACATGCCTGTAACCCCAAGGAGACAGGGTCACTGCAAGTTGGAGGCCAACCGTGGCTACAAAGTGAGTTCAAGGCCAGCCAGAACTGTATAACAAGACCCTGTCTCAAAAACAAAACAATTTATTAGCTAACATAGTTAAAATCAGTAAGGAAGAGTACAAAACGGTTCCTTCCTCACAGCATATGCCATACGCGAAAATGAACTGTAAACAGTTTAAAAATCTATACAACCACTTTTTACAAAGAATATATCTTTCATGAATAGAGCAAGGGATAGATTTTTGAAATAAGATATGCAAAGCTTTTATAAACTTTAAAGAGAAAAATGATACACTTAAATATATTAAAATATTTTCTTAATAGCTATTAAGTAAAAGAACATGGTCATACTGGGAATGTAACAACTACTTTGTACACAGAACATTTGCAAACATTTAAAAACTAAGAGAAGTAAAACAAAAGTACCATGTGCTATTAGGAAAATGTATAAATAAATTTTTACTTGGAGGAATTTTTCATGCTGGGCATGGTGATATACCATCTGTAATCCCAGCACTCTGAACAGAGGCAGAAGGATTGCCATGAGTTCGAGGCAGGCCTGGGCTACATACTAAGCCAGGCTGAACTACACAGTACGACCATGTCTCAAAAAACCAAAAGGGATGAAAAAAAAAAAAAAAAACATTTTTTTTAAAGTTTTTTTCAACTATGTGGTACATACTCTTATAGTGCTTTATTATGACTTTTCCAAAATAAGATAATAAAGCTACTTGTCCTTCTCACCTTCCTCAGTGATTACATTTGCACTGAGATGGTGCATGTTTAGGAACAGTTAATGCTGAGGAGATGGCCATGAACTAGAGCAAGAAGACCACAGCAGCCCCAGGCAGGGGCAGCACCTGCAGTGTGATCTCTGCGCTCCGCAGTGCCAGTCATCTCAAAAGACCGTGCCACAGACTGTTACAATGTTCGGGGCAGGTAGGAATAATCAGCTCTGAGTTCCATGAGAGCCAAAAAGATTTTCTAGAAGGTGGGAAAGGAGAAATTTGAGAGACACAAAACACGGAGCAGATGGAAGCATCAAAAACACTAGACCCACACTTCCAGCATTTCACATTCACGTCTGATAACCTGAAGTCACTTTTACCTTGAGAGAGAAATGACTGCACCTCAGGTGAGCTCGAGGTAGCACCAACATCCCCTCCAAAAACCCATCTGCTCTTCTCCCTGGATCCAGAGTTTCATTTAACACCAGTAAAGTGAGCAGCTTCCTGAAGGTTCTTTGTCCTTCATGCAGCCCTCTTTACTGCTACAGTGCTGCTGACATAGGTCGGGGAGCCTTCTAGCCTGCCTCTGGCACCCCAAGTGCCGCTGAGCTGGAAGGACTGAGACAACTGGTGAGCCCAAGCCGAATCAAGTTGCTGGAGAAAGTGGACACATACCTCTTGAAACAGTGTGCTGCTGTGAGCACCCAGCAGCTGCTCAGGAGGGTAGCCCCACAGAGGAGCCTGCCGTCTCCATGGGATGACTTCAGCCGGAGAGAGACCTGCCAAGGCCAACCACCCCTGAGAAGAAAGCCACTTGTCCATTAAAGGAAAAACGCAAACAAAAGCAACAGTTAAGCCAAAGGTTTTAATGACTGTAATGTCCTCTGGGGGTGGGTGAAGGAACTCAAAAGCCACTCTCAGATGTACAATACCTTCCTGCTCGGAGAAGGAGCCCAAAAACTAAGCAGACCATGTGTCCCCTTCTCTGAACATGTGCTTGAAGGCATCTGCACACATCCCACCTATGTGACACTACTCGAAAGAAATTGAGTCTCTTATATTTCATGCCTGGAGTATAATTTCTCTGCTCTCTAGCTCACCTCAGTAGCCTGAACAAATAGTTAATAAACAAAGTGGTGGTTTCCTATAAGTAAATTAAGCAAACAGAAACAAAGTGAACCAAACCAGAAACATACATTCTAAATTAATTAAATCTTTACAGTTACACATTTTTCAGGTTTCCCGTTATTTTGTTTCTAGCAACATCAATTTTGAGCAACACATCTATCTCCTCAGATAATGGTGTATGAACACAGTCTACATAAGTATAGATCAAAGGGCAATGAAATTATCACTGTAATCAGTATATAATTTGGAAAAAATGAGTAAAACAGATTCCTTGTATAATAATAGAAAAATCAGGTTTGTACTTTTGTATGTGTATTACTTATTCTATAGCAGAGAAAATCTTCGAAGAACCTTTTACCTTAAAGAATTTTTCCCACCAATGATTCGTTTCTGCCGACGGTGCAATAATCTCAAACCACAGACAGATGAGAGGGACTCTGAAACAGAAATGGATCAATCATTCACCTATCATATTGCTGACAGAAAGGTAAAAACACAACTGACACACTGCCTTCGTACTTTTCTGTTTTTAAAAAAGTGTCTTTCTGCAAATTATAAAATAATTTTTCTTAAAAATAAATTTTCTTTAACCAAATAATAATTTGCAAGAAGACAAACTATGATGTTTCACATCATTCCACTCTGAAAGGTTTTATGTGGGTAACTATACCTTCTTATGCTAATTATAGAGGTTATTTTGAAATTCAGGAATGTTAAAAAAAGACAACTGCAAAAGCACTAATAGTCTAAAGGACTTAACTTTCTGCATAGAACACTATTCCAAGCCATATGTAAAAATGTAGCTCAGATAAGCAAGGCATGCTCCCAAACAGAATTCTGAATATACAATCACATAGAATATTAACAAATGGGAAGGCTTGGTACACCAGGTTAAGTGGCAAACTGCACTTAGGAGTGTCTAGTCAAGTGTTCCGACGTAACAGACTTCTAGTAAGCATATACAGGCATGAGCTAGGGATGGAGCTCACTGTTACAGTATTTGCTGAGCATGTGTAAGAGCTTGTAATCGATTTTCAATACTGCAGAAAGAAAACGAATTTGTAAATGAGAAGAGTTGAATTAAAAACGTGAAAAGGTGAGGGCCAGGGATGTAGCTCAGTGGTAGAACATTTGTTTAGCATGTTAGTGAGGTCCTGGGTTCAATCCCTGGTATCAGAGGGGAAAATATGCAAAGGTAATGCACAAACGAAGGGCAGATATAACACAATGTGACTAATTTATGAAATAATTTTATAAAGTAGAATTTATATAGGGGTGCTTTGTTTGCTTAACTATGCATGTGTAAAGTATACATGTACAGTGTACTGTTTTTCTATCTGTGCAAGATTAGCAGCGTGGGGATTGTGCCACAGATCTAATCAGTGGTAATGGTCTCTCACCATAACCAGATAGATTTATGTCTTGATATAGAAATTCAACAATGTGTACCAAGATGATTAATTTTCCAAATGATCTCAGAGGCATGCTGTCAAAACTTTAACCTTCATCTCTTAAGATGTGAGTCTCCTAGATGACATTGCAGATTTTAAGCTGTTAGAAAAACATAAGTTTCCAATAAAGCTCCAAGTCTGGTTGATGTATATGCTGCCAAGAAAAGAAATGATGCAATACTGAGCAAACAAAACATAAAGTTTACCTCATTTGGGACAAAGCACCTGACTGCAAGAAAAGAAAAGCTACTTAAACAATTTTCTGTTATAAAAAAACTAAGAAGCAATAGCAAGTTCATTTTTGAAAGGAGCTCGTTGGATGACCAATAACCCATAGCTTCAGTTAAATCATCTTAAATTGCCAATCCTAAACTTCAACACAGAATCAACTGGTTAATAAGCCAGATTCTTGCTAGGTGTGGCAGCACATGCCTATACTCCCAGCACTCAAGAGGCTGAGGCAGGAGGACTACTGCAAGTGTGAGGCCAGCCTGGGCTGCAAAGTGAGGTCAAGGCCACCCTGAACTGTATAGCAAACCCTTGTCTCAAAAAAGAGGAAAGAAAAGAAGAAGCCAGATTGTTACCTAGCTAGTCTGAGATGAAATCATTTTAGTGAGATATGACAGCATTGTCTATCATGAAATGAGATTAAAAATAAGGTACAACAACCTTCTAAAAGCATGAAAACAAATGCACAAGTAATGAAACAATTCTATCATATGTCACATTTTAGGATAGTTTCACATGGTATTGTAAAGTGTCTTGCAATTATTAAATGTTTATATTTTCTCAGCGCTCAAGAATTTAACAATTCAAAGAACTAGTTATATTCAATTTTTAAGCATAATTTAACTTGGTGAAGGGAATTTAATAAATTAAAATTGTAGTCAAAATTCAGGGAAATCAGGTTTACCAAAAGTTCTTTTCACACTTAGAAACCCCTTAGATATGAAGAATCATCTTAACAACATCCAATTCATTTATTGCATTTTTGGCAGTTATTAAAATGTAATAAAAGAGAATGCTTAAGTGCATTAAAATGATGAACTTTCAATCCAGTCCAAGGTGATTACTTTTTTTCATAAAATATAACCACAGCTTTCTCCCAAATGGTTAATTCTCCCACTTGTTCATTTAAAGAAGCATTTATTTCATAAAAATTGAATGTATCCAGGGCTTTCAAAAACTCTAAGTAGAAAATATCTACTTACTGTACTATAAAAATATTTCACTTTATTCTCATTTTTTTTTAATTTTGGAGAATAAAATCTACAAAAGGTACTTTTTTTCTTCTTAAAATTCATTTGAAACTATTCTTCTTTGGGCCAGGAGTATAGCTCAGTGGTACAGCGCCTGCCTGGCAAGTGTGAGGTCTTGAGTTTGATTCCTGGTACCAAAAAAAAAAAATTAAAATTTTTTTTCTTTAAATATTAGCAAAAGTGGAGTATCTTTCTTGGATTCATCTGTATATTTTCATTTTTTGTCCTTTTTATGAAATAGGTGTCAATTCTGAATCTTCAAAGATAACAACACACCTGACAGCTTTATTCTAGCCACGGAAAAAAAGGCTAAGAATGCAAGAAGGGGTTGATCGCAAAGATGGCAAGTTGAGCTCTTGACTGCATTCCTGCCCTGGAGCTCTGTTCTGCCTGCAAGCCTCACATAGGCACATGTTCCACAAACCTCAGGCTTTAAACAGCACAAAGAGCAGGGGACTGCATACATTCTCGTTGCCTGGAGTTTGTTACCAAAGTACTGCTTCTATTAATGATGGATCAGTGTTCTCTGTTCGGTGCCCCAGAAGGTGACTTACCTTTATTGCTGTTACCTGATGCTTTCTTGGTGAAATAGTCGCAAATAACTCCTGCATCTTCACTGTGACGGCAGTTGTGACGTCCAATATCTTGCTTGATACAGTCAGCCACAGACCTCTCTTTTCCTGTACACTCCACATTATCCATGTGGATGGGTCCTTTCCCTTCCCCAAAATAAGCCATGGTTCTTGCTTTGGCAGGACCCCTGGATGTGGAGAATCAGTCAGTCATACATCTGTATAAATCACAACAGATTCTCAAATTCAACTTTATCCTTTAAATTTTACAAATTAAAATTAGCATCTACATGTACTAAAAACCTTTATCTCATTACTGTCAAAAAATTAATGAGGTGGTATCTATAGCTTCTTCATTGTCATATCCCATAGATACTTAATGAAATAAGTTGTCTCTAATTTACCTGCTGCTTAGAAAGTCACACTTGCTGTCATGTCAGAAAATGACAATCTTTAATCAACAGGAAAGAAAATCACCCCCAAATTTTCTACCCCCTTAAAGAGTATAACAACCTCTAAATTGGAGTGATTTTGCCAATAACATTATGAGATTAAACAATTAACAGACTGGGACATAGGAACTAATTTATTTGCCTCTTTGAGATACGAAAATTATAGTTCTTGAAAAAGAACACAAAACACAAAGCTGAGCATCGTGTGTAGAAGCCAGACCTTTGACATTTCTCTTGTTTGTCTGTTTGAGGCAAGGTCTCACTCTGAAATACTAGCTGGCCTTGACCTTGCTTTATAGACTTAAGTTGGCCTTAAATTCAAAATTCTGACTCAGCCTTTTAGTACTGGGATCACAGGCATGTACCACCATCCCCAGTTATGTATTGACTTTAACAGCACATTTTTAAAATAGCAAAAGCAAACTTTTTTAAATGAAAAAAATGCACATTTAACACTCAATCCCCAATAAATCAGTGAACAGAATTATGAAAAGCAAAAGCTTTAAAGTTTAAATTACAGGAAAACTACTTTTAAAATCTCAAGTTAAGAAAAAATATAACAAAACACAGGGAGTAAACCTTAAAAGATTGGTATATTCAGCAAAATTAAATGATGAATGTCACTTTACAAAAAAAAAAACTTCTAAGGAATATGAAAAGATGAATTAAAAGGCTAATATTTATAACTCCTACAAATATATTTGTTGGTGGATATTTTCAAAAAGAGGAAAACAACTCTCAGGAATAATTTTTTTAAAAATTTAAAGACCCAAGAGAAAAACGGAAGATAAATTCCAAGAAACTAAAAGACATTTTATTCAACAGGAAACACCAACATCTCATTAAATGAAAACAGTACAGTCTCATTAGTCATCAAGGATAAATAATGAGGAACAGTAGCCAGCACCAGATGAGCAACAGCTTGGTCAAGAAGAGACCATCGTTAGCAGTGAGCGTGTAAACAGTGCAGCCACATGGGAATGCAGTCTTGCATCTCTTGATAAAACTGATGGTGCACAAAGCCTACTCCTGATTGTATTCCCTAAAACGATTTGTGACACAGCTGTAACAGCAGAAAGGTTTAAGAATGTTCATAGCAGTCTTAATTTTTAAGAGTGAAACTAGAAATGATACTGCTATGGTTTGAATGTCTCTATCAAAACTCATACTGAAATTTAATTCCCTGCATAAGGCATTAAGGTAAAACCTGGAGCGGGGGCGGGTTTCTGACAAGATTGGATCATGAGAGCTCTACCCACATCTGTTTGGACTAATAAGTTAATGGTTCTCTCAAGAGTGAATCTGTTCTGGTAACAAGACTGACTCTTGTATGCACGCCTCTCTATGTGACATTCTGCACCACCCTGGACCACTGCAGAGTCCTCACTGGCAAGAAAGCTCTCACTAGATTAAGCACCGCTACTTTGTGGCCTCCAGAACTGTGAGCTGAGCAACCGTTTATTTTTTATAAATTATTCGGTCTGTGGTATTTAGTGACAGCAACAGCAAACAGACCAAGAAAGGCGCACGAATGACCTGGCATGAATACAGTAAATAAATAACACGGACAGTCGTGCAATTTAATACTACAAAGCAAAGTGAGTATGAGTTAATGACAACTACTTACATCAAGCAATACTGAAAAAAATATTGAATTCTCTGAATTCTCTCTCTTCAGCCCCTAACTGAAGAATGTAAACTATAACTAACTGCTTACTTTCAAAATGAAATTTTAAACCATAGAAAAACTATTTTTAGGGCTGTAACTTGCTCTAAGTTATGAAAATTGCAGAGGAATGACACCAAATTCAAAGTAGTTTTTACTTTGTGATAGAAGAGTAAGGAGGATGGGACTGGTATATGAAGAGCTTAAAAGATGTATCCTATTTCCAAGCTCAGCAGTAGGGACGGAAGTCCCTCAAATAGTCCTACAGGCTGTGTTGACGTGTATGTATGTAGGAAGAAAATTTCACACACAATTACAAGGAAAAAAATAACTGTGTGTACTGCAATAGGTCAAGGAAGTATACTTTACTCATGCATTTTTAAACGGACCAAAGAGGATCACATCACTGTATATTCCACTGGGTATAAAAGAATGATGTAACTGTTATTTTAAATATCATATAGAAAGACATCATAAATGAAACACTTCACACATATTTCAACTTACGCTACAAATTAGACATACTGAATTTCAGATCTCAACGAAAACAACAGGTACAACCCTTCAAAATCCTTTTAAAGAACAGACTCCTGCAGTGTATTCATTCTTCGAGAACAATGCCATATTTTTTTTTTTTATTTTAGAAACATAAAAGTACAAAAACATATTGACAAACAGACACCTATTATCATAGAAAATAGTACAATCACAACTAATCTATAGACAAGGTGATATGGTCTCAGCAGTAGTTGTTGTTTTATCCATTGATATCTTCGAATTGTAGATGTATGGACCCATATACAGACATGCAAATTTAGTCAGACAGTTGATCCTCTCAACAACAGAAAA
>PVLD010023889.1:0-26511 GCA_004027595.1 Dinomys branickii | reverse complement strand
CTTCTCTATGTGCACGGAACATTTCTTCCATCATTGTTTTCAGCTCGTTTTTTGTCTGAGAAATCATTGTGGGTATGTGGCTTATTTCTGCTTTAAGCTCTTTTATGGCCTGTTGGAGTTGTTTCATTTCGGATGCAATCATTTCATAACTTGCAGGTATGTGATTTCCTGGTTCCCCTGTATCCTCACATTCAAAACTCGTTCTGGGTGGGGTTGCGTTTTGAGACTGCGTTTTGTTCCTCTGTTTTCCCATTTTTGGGTATCAGATTCAAAATGTGGAGCTATAAATTCCACAGACAGTTCAGCAGGCAAAGGTCTGCTGCAGAGGCTGATCCAATGGTTACTTCTCTTTGGGAGAATGTCCCTTAAGCTGTCTGCTGAGATTTCCGCTTCTGCTCCCTACCCCAAGACCTGGCCGGGGCGAGTAAACAGCTCGCCACCCCAGGATTCTTGCAGATAGGCCACTCAGGTGTTCCTCCCTGGGTGGAGCTCCTTTCCCCCTCACAAAACCCGTTGGGGCGCCTAAGTAGGTCTTCCCACCCGGGAGATCCCGCAGTCCTTAAAGCTGCTTTGATGTCTCTTGCTGGGCTGAGCTTCTTCCCCATTCAGGAAAAACCGGTTAGAGCACGCACTTAACTCATCTTGTGATCGTGCAGACAGGAGTGCCGTTCAGATGTTTTTCCCTGGATGCAGATTTTCCCTGACTCAGAAATCCCGCCGGCCGGTCGCTGTTGCTCCAGTTCACACAGCGCTGGCTGCGGGGGTGGGGTTCTGAGCGGGATCCCGGAGTGCTGCCCGGTTTGGCGCAGTTTGTCCCAGTAGCGCGTTCTCTGTCGGGTTCAGGAGCTGAAGCCGTTCTTCCCTCCACACTCGCTGTCTCGGCTGGTCGTCTTCTTCCCGGAAGTCCTTATTTCTGTCTTCATATTGCTATATTTCATTGTTTGGGTGGTAATCCTCTGGGAGGTTCTCTCTCTGCTGCCTACCTGGTCGCCATCTTCCCGGAAGTCCTCAGTGTGGTTTTAATTTGCATTTCTTAAATGACCAATGATCTTGAACATTTTTTCATATGTTTATTTGCCATTTGTATTTCTTCATTTGAGAAGAATAGGTTCATCTTTTTTTTTATGTTTTTTTTTTTTTTTTTGCGGTACTGAGGATTGAACTCAGGACCCTGCGCTTGCTAGGCAAGCACTTATTCCACTGAGCTATATCCCCAGCCCCGTAAGAGTTTTTTTTTTTTTTTTTAGGTTCATCTTTAGGACTGGCTTATTTCATTTAACTTGATCAAGATTCACCCATTTGTATATGTCAGAATGCCCTTCCTTTTTCAGGCTGAGTTATATTCCATTGTATGTGTTTACCACATTGTGTTTATCCATTTTCCCATTGATAGGCACTTCCATCTTTTGACGTTGTGAATAATACTGCTGTGAACATGGGTGTACAAATACCTCATTGGGATCTTTCTTTCAGTTCTTTTGGATATGTACTCAGCAGTGAGATTGCTGGATCATATGGTGGGTCTATTTTTTTTTTTTTTTTTTTTTGTACTGGGAATTAAACTCAGTACTTTGCGCTTGCCAGGCAGGTGCTTGTGCCCTGAGCTATATCCATGGCCCTGGTGATACTATTTTTAATTTTTTTAGGAGCTACTATACTGTTTTTCACACATGCTGCATCATTTTACATTCCCAACCAGCATTGCACAAGGGTTTGTGAAAACAATTTTTCCCCATACTGTAAAATGAACCCAGGGCCTTTGTACTGAACAGTATCTCCAGCTCTTTTATAACTTTTCATTTTGTGACAGGGTTTTGCTAAGTTTGCAAGTTGCCCAGCCTGGACTGAACCTGTGATCATTCTGCCTCAGCTTTTCAAAGTGCTGGGGTTGTGGGCATGCACCACTAGGCCCAGCAAAAAAAAAACAAAAACAAAAACAAAAACAATTTGTATAACAACTCTTTAGCACTGATCTCTTGATATCTGTGTTCCACAGAACTAAACAAGAATGCTTGAGTTGAAGTGCTGCTTCCTAGAATTAGAGACTATTTTGAAAAAAGGTACCTTTGGTTTCATGGTACTCTATCATCTCTTGAAAATTGAGGCAAGAAAAGCTGTGTTTTTTAAGAGAGAGAGAGAGAGAGAGAGAGAGAGAGAGAGAGAGAGAGAGAGAGAGAGAGAGATCATGTCTGTGTGTGTGTTGTTTTTTGGCCAAAATGGGTATTCCTTTCAGAGTTGCTTTCCTAGCACCTTCCTTACTTCCAGCTGCTGTCTTGTGATACTGAAAAACTCAAGGCAGTCACATTTTCCACCTTTACTCTGGAAAATTTGTCTTCCTACATATTTCTCTGAGGTGAATCTGGAATAGGGCATAGTGTTTGACTTCATTTTCCAACTGAAAGATGTCATGAGTAGTTGAGTGTCTGTTTTCTGAATGATAGGAACTATTGATAGTGACTAATTTTTTATATTTTTATTTTTAATTGACAGTAATTATACATATTTATGGAGTACAGTGTGACATTTCAGTATATGTATATAATGTGTAATGATCAGACTAGGGTAACTGGCATATGTCACCTTATTGAATGGGATGCTGTTAGGTTTTAAAGCAGTGTCACATCCCAAGACTTTAGAGCTTATGTATAACCCATGTCAGACAAGACATAAATTTTCAAAGCCTCAGAACTACAACAGCCACATCACCTCTTTTGATGGAACACTTTCAGGTTTGTGATCTCAGCCTGTCCCGCTTATGGGGTGGTCAGCGTCCATGAGTGCACCCTTGGTCCTACTCGCCTGTGTGGATACGTGCCTATCTGGCCTCTCTTTTTGTGTTCTAAAAGAGAAAAAAATCACAACCCATCGTGTGTATGTCCCTGCCTAGTATCAAATAATGGTTTTAATTGTCTAAGACTGATTAGTGAAGGGTTTATTACCTTCTTGTCTTGTGCTTGATATTTTTGAGAGGTGACAGATAAAGAGTAGATCCAGAAATGCATTATCCTAACTCCAGCTACGGTGGCTGTCTCCTCTCTCCTCCCGCTTCCCCGCTGCGGCTTGAGTTACCTCTCAGAGAAAAGAGGAGGTGCTCAGAAGATCCGCTTTTACCCACCCATCTCCTGAATATCAAAACAAACAGTGCTCTCCTTCACAAGTGCCTCATCTCTGTGGTGTGGTATTGCCTGGCATGCACAAGGCTCTGGGATTGGGCCCTAGCACTATTTAAAAAGAAAAAAAAGACCCTCAGTGTCCGTTATCTACCCTAGATAATTCTAAGTTCATTTTTCCTGAGAGGTCTGTCTTTTGAATTTGTTAACTGTCATTTCAGTCCTTCTCCCAGCTCTTGCTTGACTCATTGTTATCTGAGAACCCTAGAGACTTGCAAAAGAACTGAGTATATTAATAGGAGTCGCCATTCACAGACAAACATGAGCACATATGAGCACGTAGTTCATAAAAGAAGACATGTAAATTGCCAGTAATTATTTAAGCTTGTTGTCATGATAAATCCAAGAAATACCAGTTATAAAACAGTGGTATACTGTGACTTCCACTGTAAGATTTTTTTTTTTTTTTGAGACAAGGTCTCACTATGTAGTCTAGGCTGACTTTGAGCTCAGGATCCTCCTCCCCAGCGTCCCGAGTGCTGGGATTCTATTAGATTTGAAAAGATGGGGGAGAGCTTAGCAACCGTATTTCTCAATGAAACATGAATACTATGCTTAAATATTTGTTGACAAATCAGATTTCATAGGAAAGACTAGAAAAATATTCATTTAAAAACGCTTAGGCCAGGTGGGGTGGCACATACCTGTAATCCCAGCACCTGGGAGGCTGAAGCAGGATTGGTTTTCCCAAATTTTCCACAGTAGACATGTACTGTACTAGTTTTATAATAAGGAAAAAGAGTAGTTCTTTTTTGCAAGAAGGCATGAGCTTAGTGTGCTTTTCTGGGCAGAGTTTGCATTTTGAGCAGCATGTAGAGTTAACTTTCTATGTTTTCTGAAACATGCTGCATTGGGGCCAGACATTCTTATCTCCTGCATGTGTCTTCCTGCCTAAGTGTCCTCTCCCCTGATGACTCCCCTGCGGCCCTTACCAGTTCAGATCTCTGCTTTCATCTTGCAAATCATCTCCTGAGTGACTAGTTCCTACTTCCATTTTACCCTGCGTGCTGGGTGGTTTTAGTGGTAGGTAGAGCCTTTAAGTTCATCCTCATTTTATTGATTGAAAAATGGGATTCAGAGATAGCAAAAGATGTGCCTAAAATCACACACATAGCTAGTGCAGACCCAGGTCTCCTGCCTGTCCCTTTCCGTTAGCTGATGCTGCCTCCTTCCACCTCTCCCTTGGTTCCAGCAGTTTTGTTCATTCTCTTCTGACACCGAGCATCTGAGTAGGATTTGGAATGCCACTCGTGTTGCACACAGGGAGCTGTGGTTTGCTGGCCCCTCATCCGTCCAGTCTTTCTATTAAAGGAGATTTTAACCTCCATTTGTGGACCTAATCCTTTAGTTTATTTACATACACACAAATATATACACACAAGTTATGACAGATAATGCTCATTTAATCCTAACAAGCTTTTAAAGTATATCTTATCCTCTATTACAAGGCAAAAAAGGGGCGGAGCCCAGTGGTCTGTGGGGGCGGGGGGGCCCCAGGCCCGCCTCTCTGGGGCAAGCCCGGTGGTCCATGGGGGAGACCCCGCAGACTCCAGCGGGCCCCTGGCATGCCTTGTCAGGGCGGAGCCCGGTGTTCCCCGTGACTCTGCTGAGCCCCTGGGCACGCCTCGTGGGGGCAGAGCCCAGCGGTCCGTGGGGGCGACCCTGCGGACCCTACCCGGCTCTTGGGCACTCCACATCAGGGCAGAGCCTGTCGATTCGCAAGGGTGACCCCGCGAACTTAACCAGACCCCCGAGGGCCTCGAGGGCTTGTCAGTGGTATGCTGACTATAGTGTGCCTGGTTCCCTGCCTATGTGCTGTCTTTGAGGATGGGTGCTTTTCCACCTAGCGCCATTGTATTGGTGTGCACCCATGTTTGTTACAGCATAATTTGAAGCAGCCATGTGCCTTCCCAACGTGAGAGCCTGAGGGAATAAATAAACCAAAAAGTACAGTTATTATTAGAGGGAAGATGACTGCTTGGATGGGAGAACAACGGAGAAAACTGATTGATCAATCGTACATGCCTTTATTTGTATAACTTAGTAACCAACTTCAGTATAACATTATGTAATACAGCAACCATTGTTAATTCCCTACTGTCTTCTCTGTAATTATGTATTTCCTTGATTGCTTTTGAGTTATTCTGGTCTATGTCTATTTGGTTGTTGATATGTTTCCGTTCTTTTGTCTTTAAAATTAAAAAAAAAAGGTAACTTAAATTCAAGCTCTTTTACCCCTTCATGTGTAGTATCACAGCAAAAGGTAAGGAAAGATACCACCCCCAAATCCTGAGCACCCTCTCCCTCTCACCATACCACACACACACACACACACACACACACAAAACGCACACACACACACACACACACACACACACACACACACAGCCTAGAGTCAGTTCTAAAAATAGCAGCAGCCTAGGAACTGAGTGGACCATTTTGTCCTATACAAAAATTGTCCATTGCTTTTTCCCATGGGGTCATAGAGTGTGATTCTAACACAGAGATGAAGAACGCTTGTAAAACATTCCTTAGGAAGAGTAAATCTTTACTAAAATGCAATTTGGTTCATTTGTCTGTCCCTCTGTATAATAAATTGAGAATAAGAGTGTGGGTATTTGTATGTTTCAAGTATGAATTATCCCAGAAGGTGTCTTCTGCTTTTGCATCCAGAGAAGCCATTTTCCTTGATCTACAAAAAATTTACCGTGTCTGTTTATTAGCTACAGTAAGTCATGATATGCGGAGGTGGGGCCTGGTTCAGGTTTTAGATCTTAAGAACACTTCCAGCCAAGCTTCCGAAATCCATTACCCTCTTCTCTGCTCTTTTGTGCTGTGTTGTTTTTGGCTTTTTTGAGACGGTGTCTCACCATATAGTGGTTCAGATTGGCCCTGAATGCACAACACAGCTTAGACTGGCCTCCAACTCCCGACACTCCTGCTTCAGCCTCCTGAGTGCTGGCATTAAAGCATGCAACACCATGCCCCGCTGAGTGCCAGAGTCTTAATTTCTGTTGCTTTCTGCAATGGTCTTTGCTGAGTTATTTCACCTTTCTGGAGCTTTCTTCATCCATAAATAAGAAGGCTAATCTGAGTAAAAACTGAGATTTCTTCCAGCACCAGCATGTCTGGTAGCTGTTCCATTGTGCCTGAGCCGATGTTTGTGTGGAGACCCAACCTCCTGTGCTGATGGGCGAGGCAGATCCTGTGTGGAGAGAGCTTTGAAGTCAAATCTGGGCCCCCTCTGGGCTTTATCTGTGACTAGGGCAGGTCACACATTCTCAGTCACTGACGTCCACTTCCCACTATTGCATTACTATTTGAAACCCAGAAATGATTATTCTTATTATTTTTTTTCTGAACAATGAAATGTAAGCAACAATTGCTGGCATTATTCTGTCCTTTCTCCTCTGTCGTATGTGTCTAGTGTTTAAGTATTTCTGCATAGTGATGACCGTATAAATTATCAGTGTGAATAGCCTATTAGTTTTAGATTTGGTCAGAAAATAAACTCCTCTAAATTTGGGGATTTTCCCCATGTTCACCTCCATTTTGTCTCACCACACACAACACACACACACACACACACACACACACACACACTTTTTTTTGTTGCGGTGCTGGGAAGTGAACTCATGACCTTGCACTTGCCAGGTAGGTGCTGTGCTGCTGAGCTATATCTCCAGCTCCAGACACACTTCTTTACCCTCTCATATGCTTTGCTAATGGCTGATGAAGTGGATTCTTGTTGAAGTAGTTGACTTTTTCCAGCTATCTCCTGATCCCTACCCTACTCAAATCAGAAGGAGCAGGTGCAGCAGAGAGCAGGAGAGGAAGCCAAGACTGAGGCACGAGGGCTAATAAGGCCCCTTCTCTGCTTTTAATTGCATCACGAAGGCTACAAGAAAAAGAAAGAATGCCAGGTGGTCAGGTATGCTGGGAGGAGGAGGACAGGTGCACAGGAGTTGGTGCCTGAGGGCCTCTCCCCAAACACGGGGGAGTATCTCCAGTGTACAGGTGAAGAGATAGTGGATTGCACCAGGGTCACCACCTACCACAGGCCAAAGATTAAATTCTGCCAGAATGCCTGCCTAGTGGTACCAAGTTAGTTCTCATCTTTACCTTTTATCCATTGCTGCACAGGGTTGCAAGTTTTTGAGTAAGTGAAAGAAGCAAATTTTTTTTTTTAGTACTGGGGAATGAACATGGGACTGGGTGTATGTTATACGAGCATTCTGGAGCCGAAGTACACTCCAGCTATTCTAAAAGCTTGTATTTTGGGACAGGGTCTTGCTAAATTGCCCAGGCTGGCCTTGAACTTTTGATCCTTTTGCCTCGGCCTCCTGCGTAGCCGGGACAAGCAAGTGCTACCGCACCAGGCCTACATTTTTTTTCAGTGCAAGATTTAGAGTGATGAGTAAGACAAAAACTACTGTTCAGAATAATGAAAAAGTAGAATTCCAGTAAAATTCCAGGAATTCCAGGAAAAATCTTATTTTTGCCAGTATGCCGAAAACTGTCAGAAGATAGGTGCTGTGCCACTGAGCCATATCTCTGGCCCTACATTCTTAAACTTTAAGTCACTTTTCTCAAGCAAACATTTCAATTTTACTTTAACTGAGCAAGTCATAAAATTTATGTGACCTCAGTCACAGGATATGAGCTGTAAATTCCCTTTGTCCAGCGAGATTCTGTGATTCTTTATTTTGTTTCAACTTAATGCTCTACCTTTGGAAGGGTAAAGGTGAATTGTGGGTCATTGATGATCAGGGCTAAAGGAATAATTTGGAAGAAATCTTCATATAACATTATTACAAATTAAGTTACCCTGGTTTCTGATGTCTTTTTATTCCCTGGCAAAAGACATCAATAGTCATCTATCTGCAGGTTTATATGTATTTTGTGAGATTTAACCTCAGAATAATTAAGAATATGAGCATATCACGGGTACACTGTTGTCATCTGAAAAATGATTGTTGAAGTTAACTTAGATGAGGCTGAATTGATTGTCTCGGTGAATTATAAACTGTTTCTAAATGCAAGTTTAAAAATTACTACCCAGGAAAAACGATGCATACCCAAAGCCTTTTTTGCAAATATTAATGGCAGCATTATTTTCCACAGCTGAAAACTGGGAACAACCAAATGTCTATCAGTGGGTGAGTAAATCAGCCAAGTGTGGTGCGTCTGTGCAGTGGAGCACTGCTCAGCAGTGAGCCACACAGACTTCTCAGATGCGCCTCAGCTGGCTGGCTCTCCGAGGCATCGCACTACACACGTGGAAATTAGAAAAGACCACATACTGTGTAGTTCATGTAAAATTAGAATTCTGGACAAGCCAGACCTCAGGAACAGGAAGCAGATCCATTGCTGCCAGGGCCTAGGGTGAGAAGAAAATATTAATTATAAAGGAGCACGAAGTATTTTTTTTGAGGATGTTGGAAATGTTCTGTATGTTCTTTCAGTGGTGATTATATGAACGAGTGCTTTTGTCGAACTATATCAAAATATATACTGAAAATTGGTGGCAACTATTGTATATATAACATCTAAAGTAAAAACAAGCAAATAAACAGGGTAGCATCTTGAGTGTTTTACAAAGTGACCACTTCACTTAGGGAAATAGCCCTTTTTAAACTTTGAATTTGGAAAGCCTATTGTTAAAATATATTAACAGCATTTATTTTTGTAGCTTAGCTGTATAAAATATTGGTCCTCAAAATGTGGTTTGCCTTGAAGATAGTGAATGATTCACTGGCTTTAATATCTCACTGTACTTCTGCTTTCTCCTCTCTGCCTGACCTAGAGAAACTGATAGAGGGACTCAAATCTCCTGATACTTCTCTTCTGCTCCCTGACCTCTTGCCTATGACAGACCCTTTTGGTAGCACTTCTGATGCTGTGATTGGTAATGTCCTTTTTGTTTCTTCTGTCATGCATGATAAGGATGTGTGTTTCAGACTGAGAAGCACCTGGGTGGCAGGTCTCTAGTGAACAGAATGGGAAGGAGTGCAAGTACCGAGCCTCTTGGTGTTGGAGCTCTGCCTCATGCAAGCCCAGAAGCCAGCCCTGTTTAACTTCCTAATGAAATGTTCTTCTTTGCTTTTTATGGGCACAACAATGTAATTTTTGCCTTTTGGGCTATCCTGTGATTTGGAAAAATCCACATTTAGTGACACAAGCATCACTTAAAAAGTCGGTTCATAGCTAGGCCTGGTGGCACACACCTATAATCCCACAACTCTGGGCGTAAGAGGCAGCAGGGTTGCAAGTTTGAGCCCAGCCTGGGCAACTTAGCAGCTTTACATTTTCCCGTGTTCCAACAACAAGGCAAGCAAACCGTACAAAGCATCCAAGGCCTCTGTACTCCAATAAGGCTCACTGATTTTGGACAAAAAGCCCTACAACTCAGAAATGTCAGAACCCTCTAGAAATGCCACCAACTGAAAGATGTCACATGGTACAGAGAAGCCCCCAGCTGCATCCTGAGCTGGAGTTTTGGATGGAGTGGAAGCTTTGTACTAGATTGGAGATTGGGTTAGAAGATCTTTACCCCAGATTTATTGCTTAAGAAAAGCAGAGGTGCCTTTCACCCAATCTCTTCTGATGTGGAGATTTGCTGTTTGAAGGTGACTTGTGTTCCACATGTATCTGTGAGAACTGGTCACTGAATTGGCCACGGTGGTTACCTTGCATGTGCACACTCAAACAGTGAAACCCAGACCCTCAAAGCAGAAGAAATAGAAGTTACTTAACCCTGCTTTCTGCCTGTCCTGTGACTCGCATTGTAGAAACTTACAGAGGAAAGCCTTCACAGAGTTTTCTGAAGAACCTTCTCGTGTCCTCTCCCTTACCCTTTCCTCTCCTTTCTTAATGCCTGTTGTAAAAGAAAAAGCTGACGTTGCTGTTGAGAGTCTCATACCAGGACTGGAGCCCCCAGTCGCCCAGCGCCTCCCATCTCAGACGGAGTCTGTGACCTCGAACCGCACAGGTCAGTCAGGTGTCTGTGTCACTAAAGGGACTGGTCACCGTGATCAGAGCCCGTCTTTCCACCTGTGGCAGATGGTATTCTGCGGTCTATGCAGTTCCTCCTGGCGTGGATGCTCTGAATTCTTACAGCCCCGGTTTTTGGATGCTGAGTGTACATTTCCTTTGAATACTTTATGGAGACGTGTTCTTTTTAGAGGGACCTTGGCCCTGCCCTGCTTAGAGAATCTCTTTATTCAAGATTTTCACTGGCTGTAGGTTCTCACCTGCGGAGCTGAAGGCTGCTCTGACTCCTGCAGGTCGCTGAGCAGGCCTTCCTGCCTGGCTGCTTCAGTGCTGCCCGGGGAGCTCCTCTCCCCTGTGTTCACATTCTGTTCTCACACAGTACTCTAATCATTTAGAGGTGATTTGCCCTGAAATTGTAGGCAAAGCTGAAATCTTCCTTTGCTCCACTGTTGCCTTCACCTTAATTTCAAAATTCAATCTTAGAATTCCTTAAGTGTCCATAAAAATCAATTTGATAACCTTTATTTTTATTGAGTCCATAATTACTTTAATAAAAGTATCTGCTTATCTGACTTAGAATAGAAATAGAGGTCCAAGAAATGTGAGTGTAAATTCATCAGTGAGAAATATTTCCACAAAAGACAATATGGTTCCTTCTCATCCTCACTTGGATGATTTTGCCTAGAAACTCTAGAAAACAATCCCTGTGTAAAGCTTGACCGCTAAATATTGCCTTCCTTCTCTAACTGAAAGCAGCTTATGTATGCAAAGGAGAGGTTCAAATTTTATAAGTCCTAGAAGAGGCATATTTAATGGAAATGTTGTAGGTTTCTAGAAGACACTGTTTAATCCCCCACAGTCTACTAATAACAACTCTCGTAATCAGTTTCAGTACCTCATCATGTGGTAACTTTCTTCCTGAGTGTTTTGGGAAAGTTTAAGTGAAACTCTAATTGCAAAGTCCTTTTTCTCAAATGGCTTTTGCTAAGAACTGAGTTGTTAAAGTTTTACCACCAGCTGGGCGTGATGGCACATGCCTGTAATCCCAGCACTTGGGAGGCTGAGGCAGGAGGACTTGTTGTGAGTTTGAGACCAGCCTGGGCTACAAAGTGATCTCAAGGCCTGCCTGAACTGCATAGCGAGACCCTGCCTCAAAAAGACCAAAAAAAAAGAAAGAAAAAAGTTTTACTACCATGCAAACCCCAGACTTGTTTAAGAATTAACCTCTGACTTTAAAATTCTCTATATTTGTATGTTAATGTTAAGAGAAATCTAGAAAAATGTGAATGGAGACCCAGAGAGCTTAACACATTTCTTCTGATTTTTTTTTCCTCCTGCCTTGGCTTATCTATATATGACCTGTATATGCAATCCTTTGAAAACTAAGATCTAATCTCACGATATTGTTGTATGTGCCATTTAATTCCATCATTGACCTGGGATGCTGTTAATTGGACTCAGATTCTCTCACTGGGGAAGATTCCCTGCTTGACTGCTCTCTGCTTTCTAACCCTACTGCTGACCTTCTGGAAGAGTTTGCCCCCTTAGCAATTTCTGCTCCGGCCCATAAAGGTAAATTTTGCTTCTTGTCAGGTCTGTATGTGTCTCTGAGAACAGCTGAACAGCTCCTGAGAGTTTCCCTTACCTGAAGTCTTTTTCAGTACAGTGTTTTAACTGCCTTCTTATATGGAAAGTTTAGAGTTTGTACTTTTAGCCACTGTGTTATAATACTGCTCAGAATGTTTAATAAGCCTTAGACAACAAATTGATGAAGGTACTCCTTTTTGGCAAGAACCACAGTAACTCTAAGTAACCTTTGAGAGCCGTGTACCTTCACAGTCAGCCAAGTAGATTGTTGACTGTCCATTAAAATAAGTAAGTCTATGCTCTGAACTGGTGAAAGTTTTGAATTTTACTTCATCTTTAAATCATGATTGGTATCTGGGTTTCTCTTTGTAACCTACCATTTCACTTCTTGGTCTTAGATTCATATTGGGTTGAAATTCTGTTGGACAGGCTGAGCGTGGTGGCATATGTCTGTAATCGCAGCACTCGGGAGGCTGAGGCAGGAGGATCGCTGCAAGTTCGAGGCCAGCCTGGGCTACAAAGTGAGCTCAAGGCCACCCTGAACTGCATAGCGAGACCCTGTCTGTAAAAAAGAAGGCAAAAAAAAAAAAAAAAGAAATTCTGTTGGACAAAGAGAGCTTTAATTGAGTTATATCAGTAAAAATTTTGTGGCAGTGGTAGGCACAGCGCCTGGCCTGCTGTGTGCATAGGCATTTATTAGACTTATTTCTGTGCTTAGGTAGTCAAAACCCTTTTCTAGAAGGAGAAAATACATAGAAAAGAAGAAGCTGCAGCCTTTTTGATGGGAATTCGGGAGGGAAGCTCCCAGGGAGGGCTGAGTAACGGGTCGGGTCGTGGTTCGCAGCGGCAGTCGCTGAGCTTTTGTTTTCCCCCAGTAGCATTAAAATGACTGTTTTTAGTTGAGTGTTTAAAGGAGTCATCTAGTCAGACTGTTAGGGCTGGAGGTACAGCTCAGTGGGGTAAGTGCTTGCCACTAAGCACTGAAGGCCCTGAGTTCGATCCCCGGTCCCAGAAAAAAAAAAAAAAAAAAAAGGAACGGATAGTCAGACTGTTACATCTGGCGGTAGCATGTCAGCAGCACTATGTAGTTACAGAGAATCCTCACTTGCAAGCTAGGTGCGCAGTTAGCACGTGCTGGTAGGATGGCTTTAATTAGAATAGAGAAAATATTGTAATAATCTTGTGCTGGAGGGCCAGCGTGTCCAGCCTTGTGTCCCAACATTCCCAGAGGCTTCGGAGCCATTTGGAAATCTTTTTCCTATGTACAGAGTAACAAGTCTTTTCCATAAACATTTTGCTTTCTTTGTGTATGGTGATTACTTCTCTTTTGTTGTTGTTAGTTCTGGGGTTTTTTGCTTTTTTTGCTGTGGTTGTTTTCACTGGAAATTGAACCCAGGGGCTCATGCATGCCAAACAGCCCTTCACTGAGCTGCAGCTACTACCCTTACCTGCTACTTGTTAGAGTCACTAATTCTCTTTTGTCTCACCCCTGGGTTTGAATGGGCTTCTGGTCACTCAATAAAGAAGACAAATAACTGTTTGTCAATTAATGATGTTGAAGAGATAATTGCAGTTAATGGTCAATTAAGAGTAGAGAGAATTCTTTCAATAGTCCTTCCTAATTATTTATGAAAGTGTTGCAATACCTTAACTCTAAGGCATTTTTTTCTATATCTCTCTATTGTCCAGTTTTGCTACTTTTATTTCAACTCAGAAAAATAAGTACTTTCACCTTTAAGAAGACTAGTGATTGTGTACAGTTGGGAACTTTGTGCTTCTTTCCTGTTTTCTCATTTGCTAATCTCTGCCTCTGTTTCTGCTTGTGTGCTGCATTCTGTGTTAAGCTGCAGAAGATAGTAATCTCATCTCAGGTTTCGATGTCCCTGAGGGCTCGGAAAAGGTGACAGAAGATGAATTTGACCCTATTCCTGTACTGATAACCAAAAATCCACCAGGTAAGAAAGAAGTTGGGGAGAGGAGAAGAGCTTGATGTCAGCACTCACGGAAATAGTAATGCACCTGATCTGCAAGGCAGGGTGAGGGGGCGGGGCATCAACATGTAATGAAGAGTGCTGGGGACAGTGTCCGTCCTTGCAGGCTAGACTAGCATAGACGGAGGTGGAGACACTGCTACAGGTGTCTTAAAGCCTGATCCTGGTGTTTATTTTGAGAGAAATATTTAATAGTTTGGCTACAAGGTAGCTTTTACAAAATACCAAGCCAAAAGTAAAGGGATCTTCAGTCTGTGAAAACCCAAGAATAAATATCAAAAGTATTTAAGATTTTTTTCTTGATTAGAATAATCTATGATAAATATTTTTCCCAAAGAGATTAAGTGGTGCCTTGGTATCAGCCATATCTTTTAGATATTTATGGAACATCCTTTTCCTTGTCTAATGGATTACAATCACTTGAACATAGTGTAAAACAACGGATTTCCATAGAACCATTTATTAAAAGCATGTTCTTATTGCAGAGTCTTACTAATTTATCCCCAAAGCAAAAGCTTACATTCCTGGGGAGATGGCTTGATGTTAACAAGAAGCTAGTGCACAGCCAGTAGTTCTTGGGCCAAATCAAAGAAGAAAAAAAGTCACCTTTGCAAATTAACTTGCCGATACTGTGGTGTGCGCAGAGTTCCTGAGCTTTTCTGGTGGGAGGTGATGTGTAGCTAATTTACATACTTAAAAATTAACATGGACCAAGTTTGCAAATGTCAAATGATGCTTCTCTAGGTTTCATTTTATTCTTCTTCTTTTCCTCCTTTGCTTGCGCTGTACATCTGAACCTGAATGCTCTGTGCTTTGTACTGAATTCCTATCTCTCCGCTTCCAGGTGGGCACTCTAGAAACAGCAGTGGGAGCTCTGAGTCCAGTCTTCCCAGCCTAGCCAGGTCTTTGCTGCTGGTGGATCAGCTCATAGACCTGTAGCGGTGACCCAGTAGCAGATGCAGTTCTGTAACCTTCATACCGTAATACACATTTTCATTACGGAATTCTGAGAAAAATGATTTTTAAAAAAAGAAAAATCTGCAAATAAGGGGCCCTCTAGCCCTTTTCTCCTACCCCTTGCCTTCTTCTATAGAAATGATAAGGAAAGAAAAAAATCACCTTGGCCCTCCAGACATATTCCTTGGCCAGTTCCTCTTGTTAGTTTGCTGTGTTTTCTCATTACCTTTCTTCAATAGCATTATCTTGAATCAAGCACTAGATCCCATGAGCTTCACCTCTGCTGGAATCGACTCCACCAAAAGCTTAACTGTAACTGAACCTAGTGAACCAACACCTTTGTCTCATTCTTGCTAGGAATGGCCTTCCAAATCAGTCCTCCCAGCCCCTGTCTCCTTGGCCAGATGCTGTTGAATGTGTTTCCCTGTTTTTGCTTTTTATCCTGTTGCATTATCCTGAGGACAAGCCTACTTTCGCTTGTTTTAACTCCAGGCAGTCGCCTGGAGATAGGCGTGTGAGGTTTCAGAGAGGGTGAAACTGATTGATAATGTATATTTGAGAAGAGAAATTGAGCCCAGCTCTAGCCAACAACTTTGACCTTGTTTGATCATAGACTTAGCCAAGGGATTTATACCCCATGCAACCTGCCCAGCATTCGTCCAGCTTTCTGGCCTCCATTGAATTGTGATTTCTCAGATCTGGAGACATTGACTGCAAGTACTTGAGATCCTTGGATAAAATGTGTATGTTATATCAATCCCACGTATTGCCATTCCTTTTCATGTTACCTGGCCCAGGCCAGGCTCTCAGAATTAGACCAAAATAAGGCAGTGGTGGTAAAATGGTACCTTTTAATAGAAGACTTTTCACTGGGGGGTGGCTGGGGGAGGGGAAGGAATTGTAGCAGAAACAGATGTATTTTTCTTGTGATTTTTATTTTAAATCAAATATTGTAAATTGTGTATAAATGAAGACACTGAACAGTTCTGTTTCCACTTGGCGTTTCAAGTCTGATACCAGGTGTCTGTACAGGGTTTTGATCTCTTTCCCTTGTATAACCACATAGCTATCCTACAGTGTAACATATGGAATTATTTTAAGTAGATTGTGTGTCTTGATATAAACTATCAGCAGGTCCTCTGTCTCTGTAGAATAAGCATGTTGTTTATTTTCAGATAATCAGAAAAAGTGTGCTGACAAGCTGGACACAAGCTGACTGTGGCTGTTTACTTTTTTGCCTCTGATGTTTAAGTTGAAGGCTGCAGTCAATAGAATGTGTTCAGTTGGTTTTCCTTGGCTTCCTAGATTTTAAAAAGCCAAACAAAGCATAGTTCTTCACTAACCTTAGACTATTGTTCATAAAGTAAATAAAGACCCCGCACTGACATGACAACATGCCTCATGGTCACCATCTGTGTCTGTACTTACTCATCAACGTGTATTTTATTTCTTTACTTGGAAAGCACTTTTATAAGATCATCCTTTTGGGAAGGAAATAGGTGCAGAGAATCCCATTGTCCCTTTCCCTGAGTGCCCTTGTCTGTGATTGAAAGGCAAAGTCATAGTTGATCGGGTTTGTACAAATAAAGTTCCAAGTACATCTGCTTGTTTTCTACGTACTACTTCTGTTTTTTCTTCTTCCTCAAGTTTGCACTTTAAGGGGTGGGGGAGAAAGTTTTGACGGCAAAAAGAGCCTGCAGACAGTACAGTGAGAGCAGCCTGTGTACAGCGCTGGAGGAAAAGTCTGAAGCTTTCAGTCTTCCTTCGGACTTGCAGTACTTCCTGTTCCTGCTAAAACTTGACAAGCTAAGGAAAGGCCTCTGCTAAGAGAACACATCATTCCCAAAGTTGAGAGAGGCGCGACTTTCCTGCAGAGAGGAATAATGTCCATGAAAAGCTCTGTGTGATGGGTAGCAGTGGAAATAGGATTTGGTTCACTCACAGGAAAATTGTTGCAGATAAGTACTGTGTTCTCTTGCCTGGACATAGAATGTATAAACTGATGAAGCAAATGTTTATTTTTAAATAAGGATGTTTTAGTTCAAAGTTTTAGTAGTTGATTTTTCTTCATATATAAAATGTTAGAAATATAATAAAATATATAGTTTCCTAATTGAAACCATGAAGAGTACAATTTAGAAATCAGGTGTCTCTAAATTGTTCCTTTCATGCATTATCCATAATTAGATTGAGATGTATTATCTAGTCAGTTAGCTCAATAAAGCTTAATGGAGACAGTTAATGAAAATGAACCGGGTAGGAGCTAGAGACAACGGTAGAAGCCTGAGGAAGGTGATGGCAAGAAAATGTGTCAGGCTTGTCCTCTGGGAGTGTAGCCTCTAGGGTAGAATGAGTCTTCTGTTGAGGGATACATGTGAGTGATTTGATAAACAGGACCTTTGTTAGTTTATAGCCATCATCTCTGAGCTAAAAGAGTTGATTTGAGATGAGCATAGTGTGCTACTAAGTGGTCGGCCTGTTGGTCAGAGCTGCAGGAGGGACCCTTTAGAGACTGTCTGCTAGGCCAGTCACTTCCTCTCCCAGGTGCAGCACCTGGTATCTAGGCCTGGCCCTTGTCAGGTGCTTCACCTCTGAGAGTGGCTGTTACTTACTTATACAGTAGGTTTGGCCTAGATAGCCTTTAAAATTACAGAAGCATAGTCCTAAATTTATATCACTGTGTTTAGAGGAATGATGAAGGATTTACATAATTCTGATGTTCTTCAGGTGTCTTCTATACTCTGGCTGTTACCGTAGCAGCATTTATGTGTTGGTGATTTATAAAGGGCTTCTTACTAACCTGGTTGGTCTTTCTTAGTTACCCAAATAGAAAGCTAAATCATCACAGAGTTTTGGATTATAGATTTTCTTTTTTTTCTCTCCTTTTTTAATATACATGCATGCACAGACACACCTATCTACCTATTCCAATAAAACAATATCAGAAGATTGCTATTCTTTTACAATGTATGATAAAAAAATATAATCTGGGATCTGCCATTAAAATATGAGCAAATACCATATGCATGTATTTTTTATTTGCTTTTATCTCAACTGTGTGAGACTAATAACTATACCCGAAAACATCACAAATTTTTCTCCTTCACAGCTTTTGAATAATGAGATCACCAAATTCAATTCCCAATTACTATTATTATTATTTGGAGACAGGGTTTCACTGTGCAGTTCAGGCTGGCCTTGAACTCACTTTGTAGTCCAGGCTGGCCTTGAACTCACAGTGATCTTCCTGCCTCAACCTCCCAAGTGCTGGGGTTACAGACGTGTGCCACCCAACTGGCACAATTCTCAGTGATTTTTAGAATACAGTCCTCAGAGAAGATAAAGTTTAAATGTGCACTTCATTATAATTATTTCTTTAGTAAACATCAAAATTTTGACATCACGTTGAATGTTGTTCCATTCAAAAGCACCTGATTTTACTTTGAAAGTTACTACTTCTCCTGATAATACTCCTGTTACTCAACTTATTCTTGAAACTCCTCTTTGGGCCCAGGGACATAGCTCAGTGGCACAAACACCTGCCTGGCAAGCACAGGGTCCTAAGTTTGATTCCTGGTACCTCCCCCCAAAGAAAAGAAAAGAAACTCCTCTTTTAACATCAGGAAAGGTAGTAAGTTATAAGAAAATCAGTTGCATTATCTAAAGTTTTTCTTGATCCATTTATTTCACCTCTCCTGATTCTGAGTAACATTTAGCTATTTCTGAAAAGCAAAATCACCCCAGTAAGATGGACTGTGGTTACTACTGACAGTGGTAAAAAAAGAAGAACCCACAGAAAATTCTCAGAGAGGACTTTATTATAAAAAGTGAACACGATTGGTCTTCATTTCTTTAATACTCCAAATAAGGGAACTTCAGTGATTGCCCAGTCTTTAGTGTACGTTAGAAAATTGAAAGTTTTTTTTTCCAGTACCTCTGAAACAGGGTGTCATTTTGTTCAGTGTCATTTGGTGTTGTACTTGGCTCTCCCTGATCAGGTATACAGAATTTAGATTGCTAACAACTGGAGGAAAGCAAGCTCTAGAGAAGAACTTGTTTTTCTCAAGACGCAGTATTTTTTGTTTTGTTTTTAATGATCATTTCCTACTCTAACAGATAGTTGGTCATTTTAAGTCTGAGGTCAGGAATACATAGTTCTGTCCTCAGCAATGCTGCAGCAATGAGGGGCCCATTGGGCCAAGAACCCGGTGGGATCTGCATTCACCTGAACAAATGAATGCTATTGATACCTTGGGCTAAAGTAGAGTCTCCTATGGAGTGTTTACTTTTTCTTTTCTTTCTTTTTTTCCTTTTCTTCTTTTCTCTTCCATCTCTGTGAGTTCTTAACTTTCTCAGTCTGTAAGATTATCAGGGTCTCGTAGCCACTAACTTTGGGTTTGGGATTTAAAAAATGATAGCATTGCCCAGTGTACTGAATGAGGCAAATAAGAGGCTGCCCAACAGAGTACAAAAACTACTAACACGTAGATAACTTAGAATGAAATCTTTGTGGAAATATTATTTTCCAGATACTGCAAAGCTATCTTCTGTTCCTCTCTAGAGGATAATTTGACCAATAAAAATTAGGCTGTTTCTTTCTACACTGATAATATTCCTGAAGTTGGATGGATGAGTTCTCTTGAAGTGGAATGAATCTGGGATGGCCTCCTCTTCAAATAATCTGTAACAAGATTCTGTTTTGTTTCTCTAGGGATTCCTTTCACTAAGGTGGGCAAGGGAGGCTCCATGGGTAATGTTAACCTATGCAGTGTTACCAAGTGGTGGTAGTTGCTAGAATGGAAGACACTTTTTGGTTCTCATTCTGCTGCAGTGTCCTGAATTTACTCTTTTCCTGTGAGTATTCTGCTCTACCCTGTTGCACACCCCACTGTCATGTGGATGTATGTTTACCATAGGTCTTTAACCTGTCCTGCCCAAGAAGACAAAGCAAACAGATGTACATGAAGCTATCTTATGCAGTAAAAAATGTGAAATTTGAGCATTGCTTTGCAAGTATTGTATAAATAACAAGTCTGTAAACAAATTTCTTATGTAAACATTCAGGGGAATAAAGACTTTTATCTGTTCAAATGAGAGCGTGATGTTGAGAGATGTAAATAATTTAAAATAGCTGCTGTTGTCCTGAGCTGAAAACCCACTTTTGCAAAAAGGGTTTAATCACCCTATTGAATGACAATAAATACCAGTGCACCAGAAAAGTGTGGACCTGTGTGAGAGGCACACCAAAGACATTCGAATGAGTCATAGGCACACTGGGGAATAAATCTTCTCATGGTCAGGAAGAACCAAACACCTGTGAGCCTACATTTGCTTTGATCAGCCCTGGTGTTATAAATTGCAGTGCAGATTTGTGGCCACTGTTATCTAATTTGCTCTTTGGTATACCCAGGCCTATTTAACTGAACATTTTAGGTTGATAAAAACAACTTTATGCTCAGTGAGAAATTGCTCTCATTAATTGCATTCTAGGCTTGAGAGCACAGTATCTGTAGCCACTGATGGACAAGATCCAGCTGTGGGTTTTACTGTAGCTACCCCGCATATGGTAGAACCAAATGCTTACATTTATTTTTGAAGTCAATAAGCCATGGAGGTCATTTTGTTAGAGTACGTCCCTTAATTCTTTGATTTGGTTCCAAAACTGAATTTCAGCTGAGGCTGCATTTCTGAAGTTCCCTTGAAAGGGCTATTGTGCTTCCTGTATTCACTACCTACATGAGAAAGTTTCTCAGTATTCCATATCTTTAAGTATTTGACAAGAATCATGTCTTTGCTATTCCTTTAAACTGTTATTTTGGTTCATGGAGTGGAGAAAAAAATTCTGATATATTGGACTTTTTTTTTTTTTGCGGTACTGGGGATCGAACTCAGGACCCTGCGCTTGCTAGGCAGGCGCTTATTCCACTGAGCTATATCCCCAGCCCTGATATATTGGATTAAGGAACATTCAGCCTGAAATTTAAAGTCTTTGGATTTTGATTCTGTAGTGCAATCTGTTGACCTTTACTTTGTTAATCAGATAATACTTCCAGAATCAGCCCATCCCAAACCACCCAGCACTTACTTTCGGTTGTTTTGGAAGTTAACAGGTATTGGCGAGGTCAGTGGCCAAGTCATCAGGCACTTTGGGGGGTGTTTTGCTACTCCCTGAAGCACATGAGTTCTTACTGTAATCCATGTAACGTGGAGCCCAAAATAGACAGAATGCAGTTGCCACTGAAGGAGATATCAGAAGGTGTGCTTTAACCTAGCCTGTAGTCCTACAAAGCAAGAAAAAAAGTGTGTTTTGACTTCTTGCTTAACATGATGTACTAAGTCAGAACATAAAGAGCCATGACCCAGTTTGAGAGAATTATAACAGAATGTCAAACCTCGGCTCTATGCTAAGATAGATCCTTATATAGCCTATGAGGCCAGACTCTGAGCCTAAGACCTCTGAGGAACGGGCTTGTTTTGAGTTCTGCGGTCACACATTATCTACTATGTGTGTCATTGGTCACCAGAAGAACTGACCCAAGGCTTGAGGTTAAATTGGTGTAAACTCTTCATTGCTATTAGGCAGTTACATCAAACAGGCTTTCCTGTTACTACAGGGGTATCTTCATATGCAGTGACTCTTCACATTTTCCCAAGAGCACATTCACATATTACAAAAAAAGACCTTTAATTGCTAACAAGACTTCATGTCTACCCTCTGTTTACAGTTACTTGAAATCTTTTCTTCTCTTAACTATCTTGTTTATTCTGCAACCATCCCCAGAATTCCCAAAGGGAATATAGAAGTGTGGGCTTGCCCATACCCTCTGGCATTTCTTTGCCTTTTGGAGTGCCTGTCCTGGCAAGCGCACCAGGTGGTTAGAGTGTGTGCTCTTTGCAGCAGTCCCTCTGAGACACCTCCCAAAAGACTGGAAAGTTTCAGTGACTTGGCCTTTTTAAGGAAGATCGACTAAATGTACTTTTTCAGTCTTAAAAGGCAGATTGATGCTGAAAGAGAGAGAAGAAATAACTCTAATCTTTGTTTTGAAGGCCAGGAGGCTAGTTTTCCCTTCATACTTGACATTATGGTGGTTTTTGTGAGTGTGAACTTTTGAAACTTGTTGGTATGAAATATCCCATTATTCACCATGAAGGTCATAGACTGTGTTCTGAGGTCAAGGGGTCTCCATGTGGGTTTTTGACCAAAAGTCCTCTTTTTAACATAAATAGTTTGGATGGGTTAGGTGTGTTCTTTCTGTCTGACCCTGGATGTGGAACACTTCCAGGCCCAGACACCTGGTGCTGCACAGCTTCAAAGTGGAATCAAGCACTGCAGGCATGTAAAGTGCTCCTGAGTCCTTTAGTCAGGCCAGTGCTTGGCTTCCTGCAGGCCATTAAGCACAAGGAACACGACTTTGGGTATAGTTAGGTTTCATTTTGATTTGGTTTTGGATTTTTGAAAACTTAAATTGAATTCAGTCAAGCCAGCTTATTTTTGGTAGCCTCTGCACACACATTTGTTTGACTACGTTCCATTTAAGTTTCCAAAAAAAAAAATACTAGTTAAAATCATGTTCATTTTGATTATTGATCCATATGATGCCAGAGTTAGTCACTGGTTTGACTAAATTTTCCATTTATTTTTTTTAAAAGATATTTTGCACTTCTGCATCAATTTTCAGGGTAGTTTTGGAAGATGAGAACTTGTACCTTAATTTTGGCAGCTAAAACTTTGTCCAGCTGTTGATACAGAAGAAAGAAACATGAGGCACTTTCGGGACCTCTTGTGTACCCCTGAAGACTGGTGAATTTTATTTTGGAAAAAAATTTTTGCCTCCTTTTCATTTGAATTTTACTCAGAAATAATCATCTGGGTACTGCCAGGACAGATCTGCTATCAGTATGCTTGCCTGAGGAGCTAGAATGTGTCTTTCCACGCACATTCCTGGGGAGATGTTCTCGTGTCCTGTGAGCTGCTTGGGGCTTTTGTATCACAATGTAACTGCACATATTAAAGCTGTAATACAAGGGAAAACTTATTCTCTTCAAAATCACATTTTTAAAATGGTCTTCAGAAAGCCATTTTGCATCAATACAGAATTTAACTTAAAATTTGACTTTGGAACTCAATTGAATGCACTCAAACTATTAGAGAAATTAAAACAGGTGAAAAAAATGGCTTAGTTCTGAAAACAATCATTAAGGTCAGAACTGTTTTAAAAAGAACACTGCTAAAAAGTTACAGGAGTCAGAGATAGTATTTTTGTACCGTATAAAATGTTCAGACCTCTCTCTACATTCTCTTTACAATGTAATATCTAAGTAACTGATTTCCCAATAAACTGATTTTGAGGCCTCTTCTGCTGTGTTCTGTGTGCTTAATTCAAGCAGAAACTTCAGCAGGGGATAATTTTTAGCAGAAATTGCTGCAAGCTGTTTACATAGAAGGGGAGAGGGCCATTGTGGGAGGGCATGATGGAATTCCGCCTATACAGACATTTGGAGTCATCTGTGGCTCCAGGCCATTGTACCGAATATTCTAATCCCGATGGGTTGGGAAACTCCACTGGTATCTCTTTATTGGGCCTGTGATGAATGATACCTTTACCCCTCAACCAACCTTTGTCTGGATTCTTCTTGCTTAGTTACATATGCCTTTTTCCTGCCCTCTTGCTAACATGTGCCCAATGACATACTTCTAACCTGCTAATATTTCTTGGAAGGTAAGCTCTCTTGCATTCTGATAATTGTCTATTTGATTTTAAAAGCCAGAGCACCTTGAGGCACCTCTACCTTGAGAGCCATAGACTAGTATATTGGAGTTTGCTGATACTTCAGTAATTACCTGTGTATTTTACTCCTGCTTAAAGATCTTGATGGATTCATTTAAGCAGAAGAGATCTTTGCTAACTTAGAAGACTGAAAACAAAATTCCAGGGCAACTCCAACTGAAGGTGATTTTATTTAATATGATTTTAATTCTATATCCTTCCCTTAGAAAGTACCTTCAGTATTTGTATTTGTGCACTCCTGTGCTCTGAGTAGTGCTTGGGATATAAATTATTGAGCAAACTTGGATTTACCGAGCCGCCACGCTCTGCTTCTTTACAGAGAGTCTGTCCCTCTGCAGGTGGAGCAGGTGGCCACAGGCCAGATACTGAGTTGAGTTCATTCCCAGACAGTGTTTCTACATAATCCAGAACTGTCATGGTATATGTGGAGATGAGTGACTGGAGTTTTTAAATTCCATTATGAGCCAGTGCCAGGTAGAGCAGGTGTCCGTGCCTGGCCCCTTGAGTAGGAGCATTGTGTAGTTATGCTGAATGTCTGTGTGCCTAACATCTTCATCCCCTTTCCCTGCACATTGTGCCTTTCATGTTCCAAAATGTGAGATAGTGGTTGGTTGTGTTGCAGTTTGTGTGCAGTTTCCTTGCCTGACTTTTATTTTTCAATTTTTTTTCCTTTTCCATTTTCAACATCTATTATTTGGTTCCACGTTGTTTCTGCCGCGGGTTGACCATTAAATGTTCCACAGAGTTGAAATGACCTACACATTAATTCTGCATTTTATGCTTTTCTAGGTCTCCAGAGAGAGCCCACTCCCTCTCCTGTAATCACTGTAGAGCACTTTAAAGAATCAGCGGGCGTTAAAGGCCTTCCCCTGTATCCAGACCCCTCCAGAATACCTGCTGCAAAGACTCAGAACAACTTGGAATCTGACTACTTGGCCAGAGATGGCCCTTCAAGCAACAGTTCTTTCCATAGCAGTGAAGAGGAAGGGACTGACCTGGAGGGAGACTTGCTAGACTGCAGCGGGTCTCGACCTCTCCTTCTGGAGTCTGAAGAAGAGGACGAGAGCTGCAAACCTCCCCAGGGGAAGCTGGGAGGAGCGGCCCCATTTGCCCAGCCCGAAGTCTCTACTGAGCAAGCAAAGGCAGTGCAAGGTGAAAGAAAGAGCCAGTTCCGCTCCCTCCCACAGGCCGCCACTGACGGTGCTGGTGAGCCAGATGTTTTTGCCACAGCTCCGTTCAGGAGCTCGAGGGTTCCAACGGATGACATGGACATTTTCTCCAAAGCCCCATTTGTCTCCAAGGGCCGTGTGACTCCCTCCCAGCCAGAGGAGGTGGATGTGTTCTTGAGAGCTCCTTTTACCAAGAAGAAAAGCATGGAGGAGTTGCCAGTTGCCCAGAGCTCCTCCCAGGAGCTGCCTGCACAGGCCAGTCTCCTCGCTCAGGCAGGTGATGTCCCAATGTTCTCAGGCCATGAGAGAGCGGGGTATTCCTCTGTCCAAGCTCAGTATTCCATGGCTGGTTTTGTGCAACAATCTAACCCCCCCTCCCATTCTCTACAAGCAGCAGACCATCTTGACAGCATCTCTCCCATGGGATCCTCCATGGAACCTGGAGGCCATTCTAATGACAGAAACAAAGGACCTCAGCCACAGAAAGAAGCTGTCTCAGGACCAGCGGCTGGCAAACCATTCCGCCCCCAGTCGTTATCCAAATACTCACGTCACTATAGCCCAGAAGATGAGCCAAGTCCAGAAGTCCAGCCCATCGCTGCCTACAAAATAGTTTCACAGACCAATAAGCAGTCGATAGCTGGTTCTGTTTCCATTACATCCCTTTCCTCCAGGACTACGGAGTTGCCAGCTACTGATCCGTTTGCTTTAGCACCCTTTCCTTCCAAAGCAGGCAAGCAAAAACCCTAGGAGCAGTACCTGAGCCTCTGACCTCTCTCTCTACCCACCCCGCAATGCCTATCACACCGCCCCTTCCTGAGCCTTCCCAAGAAGAAATATTATCCATTATTATCTTTCAGTCCTTTAAGTTAACAAACTCAGTTGCAGCGATACCGAGATGAAGCTCCTTTTAAGTTATGCCTATTTCTTTTGTTTCTGTTGAGTTCTGGACTTTCAGGCACTTCTATTTCCTTCCTAGAGGCCTCCCACCTCACCAAAAACTCTGCGTTTTTTTTTTTAAACCCAGAAACTTTTAATCTAGGAATATTTTACCCAGATCCCTGGGGGCCAAAACTCTTGATAGTTTTTATTCCTGCAGCTCCTGTTGAGTCATGTTCATTGAAGAGTCAAGATGAATTCCTCCAGGACTTGATTTAAAACTCTTGAAAAAGAGAGCTTTCTAGAAAGAAGAGCAATATAAAAGTCTTGTGCTTCAAGAATATAATCCTGCAGTTACTAATCATTTCCTGTAGAACCAGCAGCTCTTGAAGGATTTTGTGGATCTGAGTCTGTGCAAGCCAGGCTGGGCCTCGTGCATAAATATCTGTGGGTGTGTGATGTGCGTCAGAGCCTATCCTAGGTAAAAATGTGCACATATGGGAGAGCTGCACTCATGTCCAATCATCCGGGCAGGGCCTTCCCCACATCCACACTTTTTAAATTAGTATGGATGCATAGGCTTGTGTGTGTGTGTGTGTGTGTGCGTGTGCGTGTGCGTGCGCGTGAGCGCCATGTGCACACAGGAAGCATTTTCCTTTAGGTAAACCCCATCCCACTACACCTACCTCCACAGCTGAATCAGTCATTTATTGGAATTTGCCTGCTGACCTCACTGACTCGAACTTTTTTTTTTTTTTTTTTAGTTTTATTATAATGACAAAGTTGAACTCATTGGAAGATGTAGGGAAATTGTGCTGGAACTGAGATTTCAGAGCTGATTTCTTTCTTCTCCAGAATTTGCTCCTTACCATTAACAGACTGGGGATATAGCTCAGAGGCAGAGCACTTGCCTAGCATAAGGCCCAGGATTCGATGCCGGTGTGTGTGTGTGTGTGTGTGTGTGTGTGTGTGTGTG
>PVLD010023888.1:0-26494 GCA_004027595.1 Dinomys branickii | reverse complement strand
CCAAAATTGAATCAGGAAGATACAAAAATCCTGGACAACCCAATATCAATTATTGAGATTGAAAATGTCATTAAAAACTTACCGACAAAGAAAAGCCCAGGCCCTGATGGATTCACAGCAGAATTCTATAAAACATTCAGAGAAGATTTAATGCCAACACTCCTCAAACTCTTCAATGAAATTGAAAAGGAAAGTAACTCTCCCTAACTCATTTCTGGAGGCAAGTATTATACTGATACCAAAACCAGAGAAGGACCCAACCAAGAAAGAGAACTATAGGCCAATCTCTCTAATGAACATAGATGCAAAGATACTCAATAAAATACTAGCAAACAGAATTCAGAAAATCATAAGGAAAATTATACACCATGACCAGGTGGGGTTCATTTCAGGAATGTAGGGATGGTTCAATATTTGCAAATCAATTAATGTAATACATCATATCAATAGAGCCAAATACAAAAACCACATGATCATCTCAATACATGTGGAAAAAGCTTTCAATAAAGTCCAACATGCATTCATGTTAAAAACCCTAGAAAATATAGGAATAGATGGCCTCTACCTCAATCTGATCTAAGCCATCTATGACAAACCAACAGCCAACATCATACTAAATGGACAAAAACTGAAAGCTTTCACTTTAAATCAGGAACAAGACAAGGATGTCCACTGTCACCACTCCTATTCAGCATAGTTCTGGAAGCATTAGCCAGAGCAATTAGACAAGAGAGAGAAATAAAAGGAATAAGGATAGGAAAGGAAGAAGTTAAACTATGACTATTTGCAGATGACATGATACTATACATGGAGGACCCCAAAAACTCCACAAGAAGACTCCTGGAATTAATTGACAAATTCAGCAGCGTAGCTGGATACAAAGTCAACACCCAAAAATCAATAGCATTCCTATAAACAAACAACAAACAGACTGAGAGAGAAATTAAGGAAACCATACCTTTTGCAATAGCATCCAAGAAATTGAAATATTTAGGAATCAATCTAAGAAAGGATGTAAGAGATTTATTCAATGAAAACTACAGTACTCTGAAAAAAGAGATTGAAGATTTCAATAAATGGAGAAACATCCCCTGCTTATGGTTAGGAAGAACCAACATTGCGAAAATGGCCATACTATCAAAATTGTTGTACAGATTCAATGCAATTCCCATTAGACTACCATTAGCATACATCACAGATCTAGAGAAAACATGCCTTAAATTCATCTGGAACCAGAAGAGACCCAGAATAGCAAAAGCAATCCTGGGCAACAAGGACAAATTAGGTGGAATCACAATCCCTGACCTGAAATTATACTACAAAGCTACTGTAATGAAATCAACCTGGTACTGGGTAAAAAACAGACCTGAGGATCAATGGAACAGGCTGGAAGATGCAGCCATAAACAAAAACACACTCAGCCACCTAATATTTGACAAAGGGGCCAAATAAGCTCACTGGAAAAAAGAAAGCCTGTTTAATAAGTGGTGCTGGAAAAACTGGCTTGCCTCTTGCCAAAGACTGAAAATAGACCATAGTCTATCACCATGCACCAAACTCAAGTCAAAATGGATCACAGATCTCAATATTAAAGCAGAAACTCTAAATCTACTGGAAGAGAAAGTAGGTAAAAATCTTGAAGACATAGGAGTAGGCATAGAGTTCATGAACAAATCGAACTGCAAGGGAAACACTTCAAGGAATCAGTAAATGGGACCTCATCTTGCTGAAAAGTTTTTGCACATCTAAAGAAATCACCAGCAAAGTAAAAAGAAAACCCACAAATTGGGGAAAAATCTTAGCTGGCTGTTCCTTGGACAAAGGTCTTCTATCTAGAACAAAGAATTACAAAACCTGTACCTGTCTAAATTCAAAGACCCAATCCAGAAATAGGCATCTGAGATGAATGTACTCTTCTCAGATAAAGAAATAAAAATGGCAAATAAAAAATGAGAAATTGTTCTACATCTTTAGTCATTTGAGAAATGCAAATAAAAACAACATTGAAATTTCATCTCACCCCAGTAAAATTGGCCAGTATTAAGAAATCATCCCATAACAAATGCTGGCGAGGATATGGAGAAATAGGGACTCTTTTGCACTCCTGGTGGGACTGCAGACTGGTCAAACCACTGTGGAGAGCAGTTTGGAGATTTCTCAGCAAACTAGGTCTAGAGGTTCCATTCAAACTAGCTATTCCCCTTCTGGGTATTTTCCCAGAAGATCTAAAAACATCATATCACCACGATATATGTGCACCCATGTTTATAGCAGTGCAATTTGTAATAGCTAAATTGTGGAAGCAACCCAAATGTCCATCCACGGAGGACTGGATTAAAAACCTGTGGCATTTTTATATAATGGAATATTACTCAGCTATAAATAGGGACAGATTTGGGGCTTTTGTAGGCAAATGGTCACAGTTAGACACCATACTCATAAGTGAAATAAATTAGAGGTACATATGCAAGCAATGTATTGTGTCACTGGTGTAAGAACCTGAGGGTGGGAATATAAATTAAGAAGTGCGAAGGAAATCTGCTCAAAAGTGAAGAACAGATGGGATGCGGGAAAGGAGAAAAGGAAGAAAGAGGCAAATATGTATGTATGTATGTATGTATGTATGTACATATGTGCAGGATGGCTAACATGGTTCCATTATTGTCTTAATGTCGCTTTATGGTAAGGAATAGTTGATGACTGGTTGTTTGATCAATTTTGTATGTCTATATGTGTTTTCCTGAGCATGCACTTTGAAGTTATCAACATGTAATACAACAACCATTGTTGGTTCCCTGTCCCCTTGTCTATAATTCAATTTTGATTATACTGTTCTTGTGCTACTTTGTGTCTCTTTGTTAATATTTTCCTCTTTTCTGTTGTTGTTGTTCTTTTTCTTTTATACTCTAAAAAATAAAAAAACTTAAAAAAAAACATAGTGTGAAGAAAATGGTGACTCAGATTTGAATTCCTTAGAGTCAGGTGAAAAGTTTCCCTCTTCTATTGAAAAGCCAAATGGCCTTGGGGATTTTATCTAACCCTTCTCAGCTACAGCTACTTTATCTGTAAAATGTTTATGTCATCTCTACTACCTCATAGGGTGGTTACAGAGATTAATTGAGATAATGCATGCACCATAACAGTCAATAAATCAGGACTGCAAGAGCAGTAAGAGTGATTCTTGCCATCATCAGGCTGAATAAATCCAGGTCACGGGTATTAAAGATGAGCCATGGAAATCCTATAGGCAATAGGGCTGAAAGGTGTTTAGGGTTACTTTCCAATTTTAGATGCTATACTTACAGTCACTATCATGTTTTTAATAAACTTTTGAGAGTGTTCTGTGTCTCTGTACTAAACAGAGTGGGAAATATTTCCAGTAATTGTAGTCAGTATAGCCCCTTGGCTAGGACACTGGAGGACGGATTACACCTGTAATCTTTGTTTTAGTGGCACTATATTCTACATGTCCACCTATCTGGCACAGACTCAGGCATTAGAGACCAGAGGTAAAGAGAGATGAACTAAGAGTAGTTTCCTGAGCACTCATGAGCTTGCCGGACAAGCTCTGGGTCACTCTGATTATCGGTGTTCTCCATGGTTTTTCTGTTTCTAATACTGGTTCAGTTAAGAACTTCATTCTCTTACTGATTTATTTCCTCTGCTCTTCATAGACCTAGGCTTCAAGGTAAAGCTGCTGCTCCTCGGAGGAATCACTTCACGAAAGAGACCCAACTGGTTCTAAGTGGTTCTAGGCAGCAGACGCAGCACATCAGGTCACACTGAGGTGGGGTGAGCAGGAGCATTCTCAGGGCCACATCCGGGCCTCCGTGTTTCAAAACTCCAGATAACGCCATTGGCTCTGTATTTATGAACAGAACAGCGACATCCCCAGCCAACAAGGCTGTCTCCAGAGTTTCCACATGCCCTGTCACCAGAGATGGCCTGGGGAAGGCTGGGAGAGGAGGACTTGTTAATCATCAGACTCAGTTATGTTGATTAGATGGAATGTTGCTTTTCTTAAATCCAGAAACTTTTTGGATGCTAAGACACTTGAGGATAGAACTCTTTTCCTTCTCTGGCAACCTACAGTTAAGACACAGGCATATCGTGATCAGATGTCAGTAGAATGATGCTACTTCCCTAATCCGGCCAAGGCAAGAAGGTGAGAGGTTACCAGCTTGTACGGAGCAAAAGATTCATTAACAAAATGCTATCCACCCAGAGAAAGAGAAAGTTTGTCTTTTCACGTTGAGTTATATGCTTTTTCATACATAGATAAATGAAACAAGTACACTTTTGTATTCATAATCTCCTCTCAGTACCCGAGGGGGTGGTTGAAAGGTAAGAGGAGAGATGAGACGGAGCAATTTACTTTGGCATGTTTTAATTCAAAGAGGGATGTTTGATGATGGAAACTTAAAATTCAAAAGGGGAATTACTTCTACCACACTGGAGCTTATTTTGTGGACTCTTTGAGCATCTCAGGAAACTATGAATTCTTATCACAGACAAAAACATATGTATTGGGGGGAAGGAGAAAAAAGGAAGGGAAAAGCAAATATATATGTGTATATATATATATATGATAGTTAAAATAGTTATACTACTAATTTCTTTTAGTTCATTGAAAAGGAAGTTTTGTGCTAATATTGTTTGGACAATGAAATTCCTGTATTTCATACTCTGAGCAACTAATTTAAAGATAACAATATGCAATGTATTAACCATTTTACCCTATCTTATTTTGAAATTTTGTGGGGTTTTTCCTTTCAAATAAAAAAAGTGTGTGTGTTCCTACACAAGTAAATGTCTTACATGTGTGCATGCACAGCCACTATTACACATAGGATTTTTCTCATTGACCCTGGGGTCCCAGGGATTCCACATGAAGAAGTCACACATAAACTGTACTTCACTGCTTGGAAATTATATTTTCCTGTCACTTCTTGGGAGAAGAATTGGCATCTTTAACTTCTCTGGGAGCTCCTCAAGAATAAGGACCTCATTTTCCTTTCTAGCACATTAATACCCTGTGAAATGCCTAATGCGGCCGTACTTAATAATTTCAAGTCAAATAAGTGAGTATTGGAAGGCTGATTCCCAGGACAGATACAGAATTAGCATTTCCCAACTATCCCCAAGCCTAAAAATGAAACATGTTTTGAAGTGTTTTTCTTCTCTTGTAGGAGGCACATAATGGATAAGCAAGACCTTTCAGCAACTTTGCTTAAAGGATGGTGGAAATTTCTCCACTCTAATAAATAAATAAAAATCTGGCTCAAAAAAGAGTTGCTAAATCAGGAAGGAATAGTTCCAAACACGCAAACAGACACCACACATCCAGATGTACTGACTTTTGGGGGTGCAGATGCCAGGAACAGTAAGGGGCCAGAGAGTCACCTTGGAAGGCTGTGAAGGGAGGTCTCCCCTGAAGCCCCTGCAATGGGTTGACCTGAGAAATGTGTCTGCCTCCTCCATCCTGACCAACCATCCTCTGAGCCAAAACTAACAAAGACACAAGAATGTGCTCTGAGCAAGTGTGAACGCTAGAAGGGACCTTTTTATGAGACTTCTGGAATCCCAGGGGTACTCCAGCCCCACAGCTGAGATACACAGGCTGGGACAAGCCTTGGACATGAACCCAGAGGCTCTTTCAGGCTACAGCTCAGACCCGGAAAATGGAAAATACGAGTGAGGCTGTTGGGAGCAGTCAGAGGAGACAGAGGGGGAGTACAACAGCAGGACAGGCCCCCCAGTGAGGAAGGGTAAGCTCGGGGTCACTGATTTGGCGTGAAATAAGACCAAACACACCTGCCACCTAGTTTAACCAAACAAAAAAGGGGTCTCTGGTGGTGGAGAAGAAGGAAAAGGATTTAGCTTCCCATCTGCCCTTCTGAGTCTGGGTGGGGTCGGGCTTAGTCTCCCAGGGCAGAGGTATGACTAAATCCTCTGCATTTCTGCAAACACAAGCTCTCAACCCCTTGCAAAGAATATTTGTGATGATTTGACTCTTTGGAGTCTGCAAGACTACGTTTTTGTGGCTCATAATAAGTATGAGGCCTTGGGCAAAGACTCAATTGTAGCGATGTGGTTTATTCCCCATTTGTGAATTCAATCATCATTTGCTGAACATTGGCTTTGAACAAAAGTGAATAAAACTCAATCCTTTGGCTTTAGGCATGTGCCGTTTGGAGGGGCTGCTAGATACAGAACCCAGCAACTGTATGTACATGATGACGTACCCCAAAATAACACTGGCAACACAGAGCGGACTGCAAATTGTAGTTACAGAAATCAGAAAGGCTTCATGGAGGAAGAGGAGGAGAAATTTGAACTTAACTCCTCTTGCAGATAAGGAGAGGACAAGAGAAAATCACACATGCTCTACCCAATTTTTAGAGGTTCTAAAAGTAAATGCATACGTGAGCTGAGAGTTGCCGTCCTGAGATTCATTTGGGATGGAAATGCGTCCATATAAACTCTTGTCCTGGGGATTGGTCAGCTTATCTGATATATATCCTAGTAGTCCTGTGTTGGCTACTGAAAAAAGCCAACTGAGGCCTGAAAAACACTGTATTTTCCCCAGGAAAGGAAGATATGAAGGTGAGATATAGAGTGCTGACAGTTTTTAAAACAGAAATCTTCCCCAGCTTCAGATCAAATGAACATCTCGGATGTCCTTAAGGCCTGCTACTTAGCAGAGGCTCAGCTGAGTTGGGATCCTGGTTCTGCTACCTGAGTGACCCATGGTAGGCTGCTTAGATTCTCTGAACCTGAATTTGCTTCAGTGGGAGAAGACGGCAACTTCATTCACAACAGAGTTGTCAAATGTACAAGGAGGGGTACTGATAGGATCCTAAGCCCTATCAGTACAAGTCAGCTCCCCTTCCTTTTAACATGTCACAGAACCTAGATTTTTTTTTTCTCTGAGCATGAGCACTTTTACTAAGCAGGGAGAGTCCCTCATATTACTTCATAAGACACAGTTTCCTGGACCCTGCCGGTACAAGGGGTGGGATGGTGAGGGAATGTGCTTGGTGCATTCTCCAGGTCATACTGAGTCCCACCCTACTCTGGTTTTCATCATCCATTGCTGACCTGCGATAAGAGATGGCCATCAACAAGTTCATGTTTCTGGGAGGAAGGCGTGACTGAAAGAACTGAGCTTAAGCTAGAGAGGAGGGTGAAGTCACAGTTCATGTAGAGCCAGCCTTCTGGGAGAGATGAGCCGTCTGGAGTGTGCTACGTTTAGGGTCACAGAATGGCCAGTACCTAAAGTCAAAATGAGACAAGAAGTCAGAATCATGCTGAGTAGACACATTCAGAAAAGAGGGGCCGGAGCCAGCCACAGGGGAGCAAGGTGCAGTGTGGTCATTTCTAGAGGTGTCGTAACTGGAGCAGGGCTTCTCAACAGTGTTTGCCCCAGATGCTAGACAAGAGGAAAGCAAGATATCAGATGCCTAGTGAGAGAGGAAGAAGACCAACCTTGGCACTTGTTTATGAAACTGTCTAAGCACTTGTGAATCCCAGTGTCCATCTCCTGTCTGTCACTTAACTCTGATCATGGGGCATTAAACACCCTCACCCTCCACCCGTCACAGGGGTCTGAGGAGTGAAACCGTGCATCAGAGTGTCCTACACACTTCGGATATTAATCTTGACAGAAAAATCTTTAGCATTGTATGGATTAGTCAATGTAAATTCATTAACTACTTGTCGTGACTGTAATATAATCTGCCCTGACCGTAAAGACTCAACAGCACCATGTTAATCGAATCTATGCAGAAAACAACGCATTTCTGTTTAAACTCAACAGCTGCTTCTTTTGCTCTTTAAGAAAGAGAAAATAAAAACACTCCTTTGGACGTCCCTGGGAGGAGGCGAACTGTCAAATGGCCTCACAAGTCCCCAGCAGTGACAATTTGAAGGTACCTTCCATTTCCCAGCAAACCACAGACCCTCGAAATAAAGGAAGTCCATCCACCTCCAGTCTCCATTAGCAAGAAGTTCACAGATAATAAACCAGAATGTATTCTGCAGGATTGAACATTTTTCTTCCAGGATGAGTAATTACCAAGTTTTAATCATGCTCATTAGCCAGCCATTAGAGTCCTGTCCAGCCTTTCACCGCCAGAGACGAGCCGGGAGAATGATTGTGGTCAGGGGCTGCACCCGACCTGGTGAAAGACTCAGCCATCTGTTCCAAGTTGTAAACCCCCTGGATAAAGCACTTTGGTTTATGGCAATAGCAGTCTTAGAGCCCCAGCCCTGAATATCTTTTTTTATTTTTTAATTGAGGTTGAGCCAAGCTTAAACCATCCATAACTTGGAAGAATAAGAAGTTTGCATTCACTAAAACCAGAAGCAAACTAGCAAGGAAAAGCATTTTAGTTTCCATAGCTTGGTGCATGAAGCAGCCTTATTTAATGTATGCTTGAAAAAAAAAAGTACAATGGAAATGACCCTGAACTTGTTTCTCTTCTGTTCTCAAAGCCACTGAATAAAGCCACACAGGCCCGAGAGTGCAGAAACATAGAACGCTTACGATTTCTAGCATCTTCCTATTTGGTTTGCATTGTCTACCTTTCTTCATGGTTCTCTGGTTGTCTCTGAAGGGGCTGCTCTGTCTTCCTGCATTCAAGTCTGTTTGATTTGAGTAGAGTACCTGACAGGGGCTTCATATACAGTGCGTGGTTTATAGAGTTTTGTTGAATGATGGAACACCACACACGCATATTCTCAGCTAAGAATTATGACTATAAAGTGGCTTTGTTTACTTCTAGCACTTGAGCTTCTCCTTCTGTCCTGAAGTCTAGTACTCCAAAGCATTCTGCCTGTAGGAGCTCATGACCTTACCTTTAGCCTCCTTGTGTATAACCTGTTTGTTTAAACACCCTCACCCTCCACCCGTCACATTCTACTCTAGAATTTTGTCTGCACAGTCAAAGAGTAAGTAAATAAAAAAGGTTTTCCCTTGCTTCCTTTGTCTTTCTACAAAGTCTTTGGTTCCATGTCTGTGTCTTCCTCAGATGCAGGTTCTACTTCATTGGTGACTTTCCCTAGTGCTCCTCCCTTAAAGAACCCCCTGCACCATTCAACAGAGCAAGTCAGGGCAGCTGGGTAGGTCCTTGACCTCTAACTTGATCCCTCCCCTTCCTGTGGTATGGGAAGTCTCACAGGTGGTGAAGCAGGATGTCAAATTCCAAAGTGCCAGTAGCAGTGTGGACCAGGGGAGCCAGAGTGTGTTAGTTTGGGTGAATGAGGGGAGTATATTAAGGGAAATAAAGGAATAACCATGTAATGCACCCCATCAGCAGATGGCCCAAGTGGAGAGTAGCAACAAGAATCAGCATCCTACATCCTTGGCTGGGGAAGCCTCAGAAAAACTAAGATAGAGGAATTAGGAGGTAACTAAGGTTAAGCGAGGTTATGAGAGGAGGGGAGGCCCTGATTTGCCAGAATTGATGGCCCTACAGAAGTGGAAGGAAACCCTCCCCCTTCTCCATACACACCTACACAAGCTAGGAAAGGAGCCCTCACCAGAAACAGACCAACTTGACATTGTGAACATAAACTTCCAACCTCCAGATCTATGAAAAAATTAATTTGCATTGTTCAAGCTAAGTCCATGGTATTTTGCTTGGCAGCCTGATTTGACTAACCCAGTTTTGCTGCATTTCCAGAGGAGCAGGGGATTAAGGCAAAATCCAGCCTCTAGAACAGGGTACCTGCCCTCAGAAGAGAAGTGTCAGGAATCAAAACCCACACCCAGAGCCAACATCATGTTCCCTGAGGATTGTGTGTGAGCTCCTCAGTTACTGCTTGACTTAGGGCGTGAGTCGGCTAAGAGCTAAGGAGATGGCAGAGAAGTGACCCCAATGGTGGTGGGGGGCACCTGTCTCTGACAAAGTCCTTTCAGGGACACAAACATCACACAGGCCAGCATGTCCTTGGGTGATCAGAAGCCATCGGCTATCTCACACTGAATTCACCTGGGAAAGACCACACTGGATAAATGTGGGCTGTTAGGCCCTGATCTGACACTAGTCCAGAGAATCATGTCAGTGTTAAGATTAGAAATTAGATTACAAATAGCACTGGATTACGAGAGAAGCAATAATGTGCAATAAATCAACATTTAACTCCAATCCTTCAAGGGAGCACCAATTATGAAGGACATTAAATGTGATTTACTTGAAGAATGCTGTTGGCAAACTGTGGGTCCTATTTGATTTAAGCATTTTGCGCCAAGGCCTTCACTGCTAATACAGTCATAGGACAGAAGGAAAATGACAGGGCCTTCTCCTAGCAGTCTGCTGCTCCGCCCATATGCCAATCAATAGGATTATTCTGCCCCTTTACGTCCATCCCTACCCTCACCTCCCACTACTACTTCCGGTGGCTGGATGTTAGCGAGAAGATCAGAAGAGGACACTTTCTTTGCATGAAGCTAGTGTGTGTGTGGGGTCTGTCAGCTCTTATCTCCCTGGAATTAGCACCAAGACACCAAAGCAGCCAGGGTCCTCTGCCTTCCCACTGCCCCTCAAATCTTGCTGGCGTGTGACCTTTTTTTGCCTGCACATCTGTTGTTCTTTTTTTTTTTTTTTTTTTTTTTGCGGTACTGGGGATCGAACTCAGGACCCTGCGCTTGCTAGGCAAGCGCTTATTCCACTGAGCTATATCCCCAGCCCCTGCACATCTGATTTTAATGTTCAGTGTAAGACAGTTCGGTGTAAGAGAGAATTGGGATATAACCATTGAGCTCCCCTCTATGCCGGCCAGTGTGGGAGCTATTTTACAGCACGCTGTAGTGTTTAATTTCCCTATACATCCTATGGTGCTTTTTTAGGTGCAATCTACAGATGAGCAAACTGAGGCTGAGGATGTGGCCCTTGCTGTAACCTATGTAGTGTATAAATAAGCACAGTGGGGTATGAACCTAACCCTCTCTGGTTCCAAAAGGGATTTTATTTATTTTAGAATGAGCTGAATTCCAGAAGCAAGACTGCAGGTAGTAAATTTTGCAGAGCAGGCTGTGATGACACCTCCCCTATGGCCATGATCACTGAGTTCAGAGGGGTCATTTACGATCACCACAGATATACCCTCATCCCTGTTCTTGGGCAAGATTTGCCCTTATAATTAACAGAAGTTCTTTACAAGACCAGAGTTCTTCCATGTCTCATTATTTTCTAGTATCTAAGAACTGATAGACTAGTATGAGTGGCACAAAGTTTGCTTTAAATTTAAAGACAGTGCAGTTAATTTCCTCAAAAATATTGAGTTCTCTATTCTAACAGAGGAAAATAAGAGAAAGAATAGTGAAATTCTTCACCCTTACAGTTGATCCCAGAAAAATTAAGAAAGAGAAGCAAGAGATTGTACACTGGCTGTCCAAATCCTAGGGGCATGGTGGGCAAGGACTATAACGACAGGGTGTTCTGTCTGCTCCAAGCGGCTCTTTTATATGTAGGGTTTGGGGAGCTCTTAAGACTGACCACGGTAAGTGGGAATCCTGTCTCTTTTCTTGCTAACTGGGTAACCTCGGCAAATTCCTTCACTGTTGTATGTCTCAGTTTTCTTGCCTTTAAACTGGGAATAATAACAATAGAGTTGTTTGTTATGAGGATTAATAAATTAATGGATAGCATGCATTGAGCACAAAACCAAAACATAACTAGCATTGCTAGTTCTTGTTATTACTATTATTGTGGTTCTTTGTTAAAATCGCTTATTTTATTGTTTCTCTGTTTGGTGGGTGGTAAAGGTATCATGGGCCAGAAAGAGATGTGCTCTTAGAAGGACTTCAAGAGTCTCAGATTATTTTGAAATATAGGATGGCAGGGGTGGTAAGGAACTGTCCGATTTAGGATTCTTTCTTTCTTTCTTTCTTTCTTTCTTTCTTTCTTCCTTTTTCTTTCTTTCTTTCTTTCTTTCTTTCTTTCTTTCTTTCTTTCTTTCTTTCTTTCTTTCTTTCTTTCTTTCTTCCTTTCTTCCTTTTTTCTTTCTTTTTTCTTTCTTTCTTTCCCTTTCTTCTTTCCTTCCTTCCTTCCTTCTTTCCTTTCTTCCTGCACATTCCATTGATATTAAGGATAGACTCAATGTTGTAGGATACTGAACTTCTTTTTGCTCATAAGATAACCAAGGTACATGAGTGCAAAGGGCCTTCTTGGGATTACACAGTAAGTGAGAGACAAATTAGGACAAGAGCTCAGCCTTCTGGCTCTTGCTCTTTTCCCAAGGGTTTTACAAAGTGGGCTGGCCCTAGGGACACAGCTCCGGGCCACAGAGATGCAAGGTGAGACCTTGCACATTACCTAGATCTGAAGCTTCTACAGTGATGCTCTCCCTTTGGTCCTTCATTGCGACCTCACCAGGTTGCTCAAGGTGCCTCCTCTTCTCAGTTATGTGGCTTCCACTACAGCAAAATCCTTGCTCCCACTTGTGATTTTGCTTCAACTGTCTTCCTCTAAACTTACCATTTCTTATTTCTGGAGGGTGGGCAGGATCAGGGTTGACTGCGAGTTTAGTTCTGGATTCATGAACCATATTCTAATCCTGAGACTGCTGGTAAGGTTATTAAGTTGTTCCTAGTCTTAGTTTCATCATCTGTAAAATGGGTGTAACCACAGCCATGTGCTGGTGGAGATTAAATTAGAGGAAGTGTGAGGAATGTTGGCTCATAATAATTGCACAAAATCTGACAGCTCTTAGTTGTAAGGCACTTCTACATTAGAGACAGAGATGACAGCTGACAGGATTCAGTGCTAGAATGCTGTATTTTCTCCATCACTATTTCCTGAATTTAGTGTTCCACATTTTATTAAATCATGTTTCACGCGGAGATTGAAATTCAGTCCTATCTTTCGTCTTGTACACGCTCATCGATCACCTGCTCTATCTGTCAAACTGGAGACGACAGACACATGCCTCTAACCCTGTGTCCTTTGCAAGTTGGGTTTGTTGTATTGAGAATCATTTGCTGATTCTGTTTTCTGAAGGGTTTGGTGAGACATTTGTCAGTTGTATGGAAATGCAGCCTTTAGGAAGGAGAAGATCTGATCCCTACTGGCCTTTTCGGAAACCTTTGTCTATCCTCTAGATATAGAGATTACTTTTCTATGGCAAAAGAGGAAGTGTCCCATTTGCTGATGCTGTATTGCCATGGGGACTTCCCTGTCCCCTCCATAGGTCAGGCCCTAAAATTTACCATCATTCTCTAGCCCTGGCCTGGGGCCTCTACTTGCAGGGGAGCTCAGGTGATCTCAGCAGCCCTCATCAGAATAGTGAAGAATCACCAAGTAGAAGACATTACCAACCAAGGAAATAAACCCATTCCACACAATAGCAAGTTGTACACTATAAGTTTGCATATCCACCAGACTAACATGAGCTCCATGACCACAAGGATCATCCCAGCCTGGATTCCACTTATTTCCATAGTGCCTGGCATAATGCCATGTACAGTAGTCATTCAGTAAACATTTGTTGAGTGATTGATTCTCAATGGCTAGAGAGGATATTCCAAAAATAAAGGGCTTATTATAGGCTGGGAATTGCACTATATACCTTACATAAATTAACCTCTGATGGCTCAGTTTCTTTATCTGGGAAATGGACATAATTACAAGTAATATTTGTGGTCATATAGCATGCTGCAAATAACTTGTCCCACATCACATATGCAACAAGTGATGAAACCCAGGTTTAACACAGGGAGTCTGGATTCTGAGCCTGCGGTGTCAGCTAACAAGGTTGTAGAGACATGTAAAAGGCCAACTGTTTTACTGGTGCCCAAGTCTCCCGTTGTCATACAGTGTGACAGATATGGTAACATCAAGGTGATAATTTCTGGTAGCTTGATGAAGAGAAAATGCACATCAAACTGCAAGCTTTTGGGAGGGAGTGAGCGCTAGCCTCTCCCATGCAGCAGTCCTAAGGAAAGTTCAGGAATCAAAGCACCCAGTTCTCTTTGCTTTTTTCCTCAAGCTCACCTTCCTCAGGGCTCTTGTAGAGGAGTCATATGTGGACTGAGAGCTCCCTGAAGATAGGGACTGAATGTTTCCAATTGATCCTTCACCCTACACTGCCTAGCACATTGCCTGAAAACAGAAGGTGCTAAACAAATTCTGTTGAATGAATGAAGATAATATTATGGGACGGGTGGAGATTGTCATTATTATTATTTTAATGAAAGAGCATTGAGTGTAACTGTTCAAGATTTGGGTAAGAAAAGTTAACAGACATCATTTTCTTTCTTTGGAAGAGGCATTTCGTATTAAGTTTTAGACCTCAGCTTCCAGGAAGACAAGAGTCATTATCTTTAAAGTTCATGTAGTGCAGTGTGACTTTTCTTTGGAAATTTTCAGGATGTAATTTGGAGGATTCCAGCTGGGAGAGAGGATTATGTTTTCCTCATAAAACTGTACAGACCACTTCAATTATCCCTGGGCAAAGGGAGTTTTGCTCTCTTCCCTCCTCCAGGCCTCTGATGAACTGTGACTGCCTCATGAAGAACCATGGGAAGCAATGGGATATGTCTGCTTCTTTCTGTCCTTTAATAAACTTTGTCATTTACTGAAAACTGAGAGGCCACCCTCTTTCCTGCATTATTAATGCTCTGGCAGCCTCTTCAAACTGAGCCACCAAGCAGGACCAAAATCATGCTGCCTTCCTGACCCTGGAACCTGCCACACACAGCACACATGCAATGAGCAACACACAATGCACATGAGTGCAGGTGCTCAAGACCACACACACACAGGGGCACACACCCAATCTGCTCCCTGCTTGTGTTGATCTGAGCCAACATGCTTACAAGATGGAGGCAGCTTTTCCCTTCTTTGCCTCATAGAGGGCCTTTGAGGTTCTCCTCTTGCTCTCTGAAACTAGCAGCAACTGAGATCAAAGGGAGCTGTCCTTTTTTTTTTGAGGAATCTAATGAAATACAGAAAACACCAGAGCCAGCTGCCTTGGCTGAGAGGACATGCGGGCTTGCCTTAAGGATGGAAAGAGATGGTCATTGCGTCTTCTGGCTGAAGCAACCATGTGCTGAAAGCCTTAAAAACCAGAATGCTCCAGCACTTAAGAAGCTGAGGCAGGAGGATCATTGCGAGTTTGAGACCAGCCTGGGCTACAAAGTGAGCTCAAGACCAGCCTCAACTGCATAGCAAGACCCTGTCTCAAAAAGACAAACAAAATGAAAACACTGGTATGCTGTGAGCGGAGAAGTTCTGCAAGCACAGGCAACCTCAATGGGCTCCGAATCCACACAAATGTGCCTGGTACACAACAGGTGTTCAGGAAATATGGAATACTGACGGTTATCCTGTGTCTCTTTCTGTTTGCATTTCCAGGACCAACACCTTGTCACCACCTTTATGGACAATAACTCGCTATCTGGAACCCTCATGAGATTTTAAGCCCTCTGCTTCTTTTACAGGAACGGACATAGTGAGTTGCAATGACTTACTTACATGTTACCCTCTGCCACTTGTCAGAGGGCTTTTCTAAGGCACACACGTGATTATTCATTTATGTATCACCTGAATTATGGTCTAGATCTAGATTGTCCCACAAAAGCCTTGTGTGGTCAGAGTGGTTTGGAAAGGTTAGATCACTGGGATACCATACTCCCCAGTTGTTCATACCTGACTTGCTTACGAGGTAGGGCCTAGTTGGAGGTGTGTCAGTAGGGCCATGACCTGGAGGGGTGTGTGTCCCTCTCTGTTCCCACCATATCCTTTCTGCCTTGGAGCCAGCCAACTATGTGCTGGAAGCTCGAAAAACTATGAGCCAAAATAAACCTCTCCTCTGTGAAATTGTGAATGTTGGGTATTTTCTCTCAGCAACAGGAAAGTGACCAATGTACTCTCTTAGTTATTCTTCTCTCATTTTTGAGACAAAAGAGCCAACACCCAAAGCTAAAGGAGGAAGGGCTTATTTGGCTCACAATTTGTAGAGGTTTCAGCTGCTATTTGGCTGGCTCCAAGGCAGGGTGTTATGGCAGAGGGGCATCACAGAAGAAAAACAGTTCGTGGCAGGTAGAAGGCAGAAGGCAGCAAGGCAACGAGCAGCAAGCAACAAGAGACAAGCAGGACCCTCTTTCTGTCCTCATACCTTATCCATGCTGTCCACCTTTAGGGTAGGTATCCCTCACACACAGGGAGGGGCAGCTTTAACCCTAGCATCACACCATCAGGCAATCCCAGCATCTCATCTGAAGGCTAGCTAGTAGATATTAGCAATCAGCTGGGGAGATTCAGCTCCTGCCCACATGGAACTTTTCATTTGCTCTTTCCTTATGGGCTTGTCTGGGCTTTTTCACATCTTGTTGATAAGTTTTCCCCAAAAAAGATCATTCTGTCTATTCCCCATATAAAAGTCCCAGGCAGAGCTGTGCCCTTTTTATGACCCAGATGGGAAAGGCACATAATACTGGTTCTGCCAGCCTCATTAGTTGGAGAACTCATAGACTAGCTCAAGTCCAACAGAATGAGAAGAGCAGTGTTCCAGAAGAAGCCATGGGACTGGGAATATGAGCAAGATAAGTGCCTGTCAGCAAAAGCAGTGTCTGTTCCCAATTCAGTGTAACTGTGAAATACAGTGTGCCCCCTAGGCCTTCTTTTTTTTTTTTTTAAGTTTTTTTAAATTTTATTTTTAAGACAAAAGAACCCAGAATAACACAGAAACAATACCAAGAAAGAACCCAGAGTAACACAGATAAAATACCAAGTTATAGAGAAGATAGTAGGGGATTGGCACTGGATGCTGTATAACATAGTTATCTTCGTATTTGTTATAACATAATCAATAAAGGATACAAATTACAGAGGAGACAATAGGGAACCATTACTGGATGCTGTATTACATAGTGTTGTCTTGGCATTTGTTAACACAAAAACAATAAAGGAAATACCAGATTACAGAGAAAATAGTAGGAAGTTACCACTGGATGTTGTATTACATAATGTTATCTTCATCTTTATTACTCAGTTATATAGATGATGGCTTGTTCAATTAATCAATTTTCTCCACTTCACCACCATTGTTCTACCACCCCGTCGATGATCATCCCACTGGTAATAACTGCACTTTTGGTTTATTTACTCCCTCGTGCTCTTACTTTGGGCACAGACTTGGCTGCTTCTAAATATGCTGTATATTACATGGGTATACACAAATTACTATGGCAGGAAGTGGAGAAGCATCTTTTGGCAAGCCCTCACAGCCGTCAGTCAAGTGTCCAGTCGGGTAGGCGGGGTTACACAGTGAACCACCTGACTCTGTCAGCACGACCATGTCTATAGGCTCAGGCAAGTCTTCAGGGCCTTCCTGGGGGCCAGGCAGAGCGCCTGGCACGCCCTGGGGGCTGGGTGGAGCTCCTGGCACACCCGGGGGCCAAGTGAAGCTCTGGGGGTGGGGCGGAGCGCCTGCCACACTTCTGGGCATGGTGAAGCACCTGGCATGCCCTGGGGGCCTAGTGGAGCTCCTGGCATGCCCCGGGGGCTGAGTGGAGCTCATGGCATGCCATGGGGGCGGGGTGGAGCATCTGGCACACCCCAGATGCCAGGTAGGGGTCTGGGGGAGGGACAGAGTGCCTGACACACCCTAGAGGCGGGATGGAGCTCCTGACACACCCCAGGGGCTGGGGAGAGTGCCTGGCACACCCCAGGGCTGGGGTGGATCTCCTGGCACGCCCTGGGGGCCAGGCAGAGCACGCCACTTGTGCCCAGCATTGTAAGTGCACCCAATGCCCAACAAGACTGAGTGGTGGGATGAGGTGAAGACATGGAACTAGGGTGTAGACCCGCCTCTCTAGCTGGGAGGGTTTAGTCTCCAAAGACACTAATGGCCTATGAGGGGATACCAGGCACTTTGGGGGGGGCAGTCGGAGGCCTGAGGGGGGAGGGGCCTCCCTTTGGGTTGCATGAGAGCCCTGAGGACCTAGACTGAGCCTCCCACAGAGAGGTGTTGGGACAGAGTACGGGAGTCAGTGGGAGTGACCCCGTGGACTTGGATTGGCTGGGGAGAGCCCACGCTCCTGGGACATGTCCAGAGCTCCAACTGGCCCTTGGGATGTGCCAGGCTCTCCACCCTGCCTCTGGACCTCTGCCTGGACCCCAAGGCATGCCAGGCGCTCCACCCCACCCCTGGAGCTCCACTCAGCCCCTAGGCCTTCTTGATAAAGGCAGTGTTAAGTAAAAGTTTTTATCATTCCTCACAGAAAATAATACTAACTATGCTGCATTCATAGTCATTTTTGACAACTTGACTCTTACGTTTGTGGAGCTGATTATTTCCTCCTTCAATCAAAATAAAATCATATCTTTTATCATCTTCTATTATTCTCTCTCTGTCTCTTGTCTTTCTCTTTCTCTTCATCTTTCACTCCCTTCCTATGTCTCTCTGTGATACAGAGGATTGAGCAGTGCCTTCATAATGAACTACATCCCAAGCTCTTCTTTTTCTATTTTAAAATTTGAGACAAGTTCTCACTAAGTTACTAAGTTAACCAAGTTGAGATCAAACTCGTAAAACCACCCAGAACACTGACATTACAAGCATGCACCACTGTGCCTGGCCTTCTATTTTACTTTTTTCAGGAAAAAGAAACTCTCACTGTAGGGAAACCTACAAAAAACTTGTAGCCTATGCAGGATAGATTATCCCAACTAATCAGTCTTCCTAACCAGGCTAGCTCACTTCTCCGAGCATTCAGCAACACAGCATCTGAGATGTATTTGTATGAAAACTCCAGCCCTCTCAAAACACTTTCCTAGCCATGAAATTTCTTGGTCTGTTTAATCAGAGGGGTCAGATGTTTTTAACTTTGAGTTGCCTGACCCTCTTTAAAGATTGACATAGCCTGATATCACAAGAGAAAATGATAAATATTACTACTTACTAGACTGTAATGAGACTGTAAGAATTTACAAAATAAATGGTTGAAAATAAATTTTAAGAAAGTTAGAATACACTAAAATTTTGTGCTTTCATTCTAGAATTTTCAGAGTCCTTAATGTGTCATTTTCCAACAAGGGACTATAAGTCACAGATGATTCTGAGCTAATTTTTGCTAACATTTTTCTTCTAAGATCTTCTTGCTCAATTCTGCTGTTGCAAAGAATGCAGTTTGACTAATAGTGACATTCCTAAGGAAGATATTAAACACAGCTATGAACTTTATGTACTTTTTTCATACTTGCGTTTTTTGAACGTTTTTTGTTTGTTTGTTTTATTATTTCCTCTGGCCTATTAAGTTAAATTTCATAGTGTTCACATAAACCCTCCACAAATGGTGTCCATATGAGTCTGACCTCCTGTGATTCATAGTGGGGAGTAAGCAGTACCTTCCTGGGTGGGATAATGTCTTTCATCTGCAGAATGTGACACTCTATGGTGTGTGGTCACACTGACATGGTATTGAGCAAGATAAGTGCCTGCCACCAGGAGAAGTGCCTTTTCCCAGTTCAGAGAGACTCTTAATTCTTTCTGACAGTCTCATGGGCGTGCTGAGTCTGGCATATATTTAGTAGCTCTGAAGACTGGATCCAATCTTTCAGACCAGGAACTCTTTTTAAAAGCAACCCCACAGGCCAAAAACAAATGGATATTCCCCATTCTGTAATAGCATTTGCCTTGCTAATACTTGCATGTTTTGTTTCCTAGTTACATATTTCTCAGAGTCTAACCACTTTGTAATTGGTTGCTCGAAGCAGAACAGAGAGTACGCCATTCCTGTGAGTGGGCTTCCTTCCTTCCACCTCTCTTCATTCCCTCATTAACTGTTCTGGAACTTTCACCCCTTAAGCATCTTGTCAAGAAGCTCCTTGGCTTCACATGGTTTTTGGTACCAGATGTAGGATATCTGTATCTGTCAGCATTCAGTAAGTGACACAGAACAGATCCACACTGTGCTGAATGTCTGTTTAGCAATTAACAATGTAATGTTTATGTTGTTGTCGTTGTTGCTGTTGCTGCTGCTTTCTGATGCAGAGAATATCACAAACAAGGGAAAATCTTATTCATCAGTGGAATGACATAGAAAGGTCACTCTCTCCAAAATGTGCCTTCCTTCGAGAGGAAATGCATCTCAATAATACAGAGGCATTGCAAAAAGACTATGATTTTATATAGGTTATGAGAGCAATAAGATAAAAATGGTCTATAAGGAAATAAATGGACATAGGTAGGGTTGAATTTTGGGGCCCAACATTGCTCAAGTACTTCCAGTGGAAATACATTCAGCAAGATATTCATAGTTACTGATTGAAAAAGGAGAGATTGTTTTGTCAAATGAATTTAGAAATCCTGTAGTTAAGGGTCATCATTACTTGATTCTATGGACACTAAAAGGATAAAAATACACTAACAATTTTATGTTATGTACTGAATAACTTAGGTAAAATAAACTAATTCTTCAAATGAGACAAATATACTAAACAATCAAGAAAAACAATATATATCAGAAAGCATGTGGCCCAGATGGTTTTACTGGTGAATTATACAAAAGATCAAAAGAAGAAGTCATGTCAATTACCGAGCATTTTCCAGAAAAGTAAAAGTAGAGGGAACATTTCTTATCATATTGTATGAGACCAGAATCATTCTACTACCAAAACCAAGGACAAAGAAGGAGAACTATTATATCTCATGAATATAGATGCAGAAATCTCAATAAAATATTAGCAAGTTGAACCCAACAATGCATAAACTGAATTGTATACTATACACAAAATTACACACCAAATAAAATTTATTCCAAATATTCAAGGATGTTTTAGCATGTGAAAGTCAAGTAATGAGATGAAGTACATCAACAGACTAAAGAAGAAAATTATATGATTATGTCAATATGTGTAGAAAAAGCATTTGATAAAACCTAATATTCAGGATAATTAAAAATATTTCAAGATTTGATTTTTTATTTGACTCATGCTATTCAGAAGTATATGGTTTAATCTTCATATATTTTGGAATTTTTCAGTTATCACTTTGTTACACTGACAAAAGACTGTCTGAGAGCATATACTTTATAATTTCTAATTTTTTAAAAGTTTTGTCAAGTTACATTTTATTCCCCGATTTTTATGTTGGTTAATGTTCCATGTGAGCCTCAGAGAACAAGAATTTCACTGCTGTTGGGAGAAGCATTATGTGTCAAGTAGAGTCAGTTGTTTGATGGTGCTGTTCTGTTGAGCTACCCTGACAGCTGACTGCTGAATCTATGCTTTACTATTAGTGTTGTATGGAAATCTTCAACCATAATAGTGAATTTGTCCACTTCATTTGGAAGATCTATCAGTGTTGCTCAAGGGTTTTCATGTCCAGCTGGTAAGCATATGTACATTAAAGATTATTATGTTCTTGAAAAAAATTGACATCCGATTATCACCAAGTAATCCTGTTTTATTCATGGTAACTTCCTTTGCTCTGAAGTTTGCTGTATATAAAACTAATGTAGATTTTTGGGATTTCTTTTGGTTGGTGTTAACATGGCACACCTATCTCCATCTTTTATTTCTAATCTTTCTGTGCATTTATACTTAAAGTGAATTTCTTACACAACATCTAGTTAGCTTGTTTATCTTCAATACACTCTTATGCGTTGTTTTCTTTGTGTTTTTTTATTTTAAAGAAAAAAGGATGGAGACATATAAACCAGAATAACCCCAAAACAATACAGGAAATACAAGATTATAGAGATGGTAGCAGGGAATTAGCACTGGAGGCTGTATTACATAATGTTATCTTCGCATTAGTTAACACAAAAACAATAAAGGAAAAACCAAGTTATAGAGAAGATAATAGGAAATTAACACTGGATGCTGTATTACATAATACTGTCTTCACATTTGTTACTCAGTTGTACAGATGATGGCTTGGTTCGATTAATCAATTTTTTCCACCCTCATCTCCACTGTTCTACCACCCAATCAGTCATCTTCCCTCTGATAGTAACTGTACTTTTTGATTTATTCACTCTTTTGGGATCTCACTTTGTGAAGAGACATGGTTGCTTCAAATTATGCTGTAACAAATATGGATGTATGCAAATTGCTATGGCAGGAGGTGGAAAAGCACCTATGCTCAAAGACAGTACATAGGGAATCAGGTTCGCTGTGATCTGGACAATTGACAAGCCCTCAAGGCCATCAGTCTGGTCGAGTTGGCAGGGTTACCCAGCAAACCACCAGGTTTAGCCTCAATAAAGCGTGTCCACAGGACTGCCCGAGTTTTCAGGGCTGCTGTGCTGCAGGGCAACCAGTCCAGTCCACGGGGTCGCCCCCAGTGGATCGCCAGGCTCCGCCCCATCACCCCATGGACTGGACCGGGCCCCTGGCAGCGCAGCAACAGGGTGGAGCCCGGCAGTTCTGGGGGCAACCCCGTGGACTGTTTTTAATTGATATATTTAGACCATTTACATTTTAAATGATTATTGATATAATTGGTTTACTACCAATTGTACCTTATTTGTAACTTTTGTCTACTCATTGTTCTTTTGCTTGGTTTCTTCTTCTGTCTTCCAATCTTTTTGGCTATCTCTGCTCATAATTAAACATTTCACATTCTCATTAGGGTTGAGTATATATTTACAACTCATCTAACTTCACTTTTGAAATACCATTATCATTTCAAAGGTAGTCAAAGTGCCTTATCAAAAAGTCTTTCCAATTTTTTCCTGTCGTCCCTTGTAAATTGTTGAACAACACTGTTTCTATTATTATTTTGAATAAATTTCTGTATGTTAGGTCAATGAAAGATAAGAAAAATGAAAGATTTAACTTCACTCTCATTTATTCCTTCTCACTGGGCATGGTGGTGCATGCCTGTAATCCCAGCACTCAGGAGGCTGAGGCAGGAGGATCATTGCAAGTTCGAGACCAGCCTGGGCTACAAAGTGAGCGCAAGACCAGCCCGACATGCATAGTGAGACCCTGTCTCAAAAAGACAAAAAAAAAAAAAAAAAAGAAAGAAAGAAGGAAAGAAAGAAAGAAAGAAAAGAAAAGAAAAGAAGCCTCATTTATTCCTTTAAAGTTCTTTCTTTCTTTAATGTACATTTGATTTTCTAACATATGTTATTTTCTTTTTCTCTAAGGAATTTATTTTTACCATTTCTTACAAGGGAGGTATACTGAAGAGACAGTTTCACAATTTCTGTTGGCTGAAGAAGTCTTTATGTCTCCTTCACTTTTAAATGATAGTTTTGTAGATATAGAATTGAGGTTTTTTCCAACAATTTATATGGGACTTAAATTTCCTCTTGAAGTAATAGTTTTCCCATTTTCTCTGGATTATTGTGTCTCTGCTATGCAAAAGTCAAGCTGTTTGGGTACAGCTGACTCAAGCCTGGGATTTTTGAACACAATACACGGAACCCAGCTGTGGAATGAATCGATGAATTTAAAGACACATTTGTAGAAACTCTCAACTAAAAGGAAAAACAAAAAAGGAATTTGGGTTTTTTTTTTCACAATTTAGATATTTTACAGTACCCTTCCAACCTCCAGCTTCTTTGAAGATTTTCTCATTGTCCTTTCTTATCTGCAGTTTGAATATAGTATACCTAGATGTAGGCTTCTTGATATTTACCTTGTTTATTTTCTCTGTAGGTTTTGTATCTAAAGATTGTTGCGCCAGGTATGGTGGTGTACACCTATAATCCTGGCATTTGGGAGGCTGAGACAGGAGGATTGTTGTGAAGTTAAGGCCATCCTAGGCTACACAAGTGAGTTCAAGACCAGCCTGAATGGCAAAGCAAGACCCTGTCTCAAAAAAAGATGTCATTAGTTTTGGAAATTTCTTGTTTATAGTTACCTCAAATATTTCGTGTGCTCTTTTTTCGCGCTCTGACCTTTGTTATGTGCATGCTTGCATTTTGTGCAGCTACATCACTGTTTTTATTGTTTTCATCTGTTTAAATTCCTTTTTTGTTTTCTTTTTACTTTGAGAGTTTCTACAAATGTATCTTTAGATTCATGGATTCATTCCATAGCTGGGAAGGTATAAGGAAGATACCAATGGGGTATCAACTGCCAGTTCATTAAAGAGCAAGACAAAGGACAGCTTACAAGGTAGATGGCAGCAGAGAGTGCGATGGAAGCAACCTGAAGATAACTTCAGAAGCACAGGCCAGACCGGAGTTTTCAGGAGTCTGTGAAGCTTGAGGGCCTCCCAGCAACAAAAGCTCAGCACCAACACTGCTCTCAGATCATGACGATAACCAGAGAATGTGGTTTTTCTGTGGCTTCTTATCTGTGCTGCTTGTCACCGTTTCTAACCACGAGTCTCTGTTTAAATTACAATAAATTAAAAATTCATTTTCTCAGTTGCACCAGCCACATTTTAAGTGCTCAAGGACCACACGTGGTCGGCAGCTACCACTTTAAATTCTACCAAAGGGAGTGTATTCTTCACAGCAGAAGGCTCCATCAGGTGGCCCTGGATTGAATGTCACTTCAATCATTTCATCTGTTTTCCCTAAGAAATGTGTGTTTGAAATTATATATTTTTTGTTGTCCTATTTAAAACAATGAAAAAAGGGAATAGAATCATTCTGATAATAATGGATCCGATAAAGTCTCTCCCACAGAGATTAAATTCAAACCTGAAAATCAATTTAAAATGTTGATTATCTATTATTATTATTGATATTAATAAATAATTATTGATATTAATAATAATTATTATTATTCCTATCTCTCTGTGTGCTCTTTTTCTCTTCCCCGAGTATGTCCTGTCAAGCTGAAAAATAAGTTGTGATTATTGGAAGCCAATCAGATTGATCAGCAGATACAAATTAAGTATCTACTGGAAGAAAAGAACATGACGCTGGCTGATTCTGGCTGTTGGGCTCTATGGCCCTCGATCGGATTATGCAGAGCTCCAGCAGGGATTTAGGAAACTGTTCTTCAGTTGTTCTGTCTGCCACCTGCCAGGCACCCTGTGTGGCCCGGAGAGCACCAGAGGAAGCCAGCAGTTCCAGGACTGCATCTTCTCATAGTTGATAGAAAATATTTTCACCTGGCACATCCTCAAATGGTAATACATGTCCCTATGTTAAGGGAAATGTCGTGCTGCACTGAACATGTCCCTTGGGTCTTGTAATACAGTAGAGATAAATTTGGACTGTATTTGAACATCAGCATAAAATGCATGACAAGCAACGGTTACTGAGCCTGCACTATTTCCGATCCTATGCCATGAGATGACAATAAAGACACTCTGTTCACTCTGCAAGATCCCTACATAGTATGGGACTCATACCCACTCTCACTGATGAGAAAACTGAGGCTTCATGGAATCATAAAGTTGCTATTAAGTAGCAGAAGTGGGATATAAACCCAGAATTGTATAAAAACAATTTTGAGCTTTTTAAAATCACCATGCACAGCTGCAGTATTTGCTACGTGGACAAGGGAGCTCAGCCTTTCATCAAAAATCTGCATGAAGTCCGGCTGAGAAGTCCTGAGACCCTGGACGCTATTCACGTGGAGGTTTTCACATCTGCCAGGGTTATGAATGGAGTGATTTTAGTCTTTTCCTGAATGCATACTTTCTTGGAACCATTTTTCTCTCCACAAAATGATTTGGTGGTCGATGGTGCGCCCATTGTTAAAGATATAGACATACATAACCAGAGCAGAGCCTCTGCTTTCAAACAGCCCCCAATATGTTCCCAGGAGGAGATGTACCAATAAAGAGTTGTAAATTAGGTGGTAGAGCTAATGAGAGAAGGGTGCATAGGGCACCCCGCAGAAATGTCCCAGAGGTGGGCTGGCAAGAGGAATGGCCAGGTGCACAGAACGAAAGGGTACATCCGGCAGAAATCGAAAATACTAATGAAATCAGCTGAAAGACTTCTCATTGTCATCTTGTGATAAGAATTCCAAACAATGCTGGGCAAATTCTCCTTCCCTCTAAAATCATCTATTGGTCTTGGCTCTAAATAATTGCTGGAGTTACTGTTGGGTTTGGACAATGTATATGTACTCAGAAAAGTAGCATATTTTTGCTGCCTAATATTTAAGAAACATTTTTTCTACACAGGTTAATTTAGAGAAGTTCCAGTACATATAAGAAAGACGACAAGAATAGAGATTAGAAGCTTTATGTGTTTAATCTAAAATAAAGAGAGGAGCTGTACCAACTACAGGTTGTAGTGGTTTTGTTAAAGTAAAGACAGCTTTTAACTCATACATACCATATTTTGCATGTTTGAATAATGCCTTCAAAATTGGTATCATTCTTCTTTTAAAATTGTGAACTGGGGGTTCCGGGGAAGATGGCGACCAGGTGAGCAGCAAGGGAGCGAACCTCCTTAATAAACACCACCAGCTCGAGACAGACTTGGCGAGCGTGAATGCCAGGACCTCGGCTGGGAAGTTTAGACTGGGCGTATTTCTCTGAGATGCCGGGGGAGATGTGGTAGGGCGGACCAGCCTGCCGGGGCGAGACGTGGGAAAGCCCCAGTCGCTGGGAGCCAGGG
>PVLD010023887.1:0-26535 GCA_004027595.1 Dinomys branickii | reverse complement strand
ACACACACACACACACACACAGAAAATACTTTTTGGGGGGCAACTCTTAGGACATCTTCATTGCCACTTGTTCAGGCATTTGTCCAGGAGTGCCCTTAAAAGCCACATTCGGGAAGCTAAGGGAAACTTGCTGGGGCAGGAAAGGACTGCGGTCCTGCGGAGGACCTCGGGAAATCTGGTCCCGCGCTGGAAGATTAACTGTACCAGGATCTGGGTCGTGCAGTCGCTCTTTGCCAGATGCCTGATGCCCTGCAAAATGTTCCGCGGGGGGAAAAAAAAGACTGGGAAGTTTCAGGGTACACCAAACAGGTTCTGTAAGAAGTTTTCTTTCAAACTGGTAATCACACCAAGGAATACTTTGCTTCACGTTGCCTACTTCTGTTGGGAAAAGCACTCTCGGACAGCGAGGATCTCGCGGGAAGTCGGTTACAGTGCAGTGCATTCTGGGAAACGTAGTACACTGCGAGCATAGAAAAATGGCTGAACTGACAGGAATGGTGTTGTTCGGGATCTTATAACCGCCGGACCGAACGTAATGAGTGCCTGGCCAGACAGCGCTCACCTGTCCTCGGAGGACGCTGAAGCGTCCGGGTACAATGTGTGCTTTTGTATAGGGGTGAGTGTGGTTACTGGTTCTAAGCTATTGGAGTCGGGAGGTAAGGCCTGTCCTTGGATGATAGGCTGCGTATCTCCGGATGGGGCTAGAACTGCGCACAGACCCCAGCTGAAGGCCCTGCAGCTGGGCAGTTGTGGCGGGAGTGACTGGCTGCAGGGAGCATGTGACTGTGTGAGAGCGAGAGCGTGCACGTGAGACCATCAGAATGTGAGTGACAGATTCGCGATTTCGGATCCGCCCTTGACTGTGAAGTGGGGGAAAGTAACGGTAGTCCGTTTGCTCGAACATTTGGAAAGGAAAAAGCTGAATAATAGATGTGATAGCAGTGTAAAGCAGGGTTTCTGTTTACCAGATAAGTTTATTACATAATTATCCATTGTGACTTTTAAATATAAACTGAAAGCAATTTTTAAAACTTAATTGGCCATACATGCGTGGCTCTATTTTGGGACTTGCTTTTTAAGACGAGGTCTCACTATACACTGAACTCACTTTGTAGTCAGGGCTGTCCTCATGGCGATTCTCCTGCCTCAGCCTCCTCAGTGCTGGGATTATAGGTGTGTGCCACCGTGCTCGGTCTGGACTCTGTTTTGTTCTGCTGTTCTGTTTATATATCTGAAAACGCATAACCGACTGTCTTGATTGCTGCAGCTTAAATTTAGAAGTCAACAAATGTAAATTCTCGAACTTTGTTCATTTTCAAAATTGTTTGAAGTGTTTTAAGTCTTTTGCATTTCCGTATGAATTCCTTCTTACCCCCATTCTTTTCTCCTTCCCTTCCTTCCTCTCTCCTTTTTTCCTTTCCTCCCTCATAGGAACCAGCCAGGAGTTTGTCTCTGACCAGGGGCAAACAAGGATGAAAAACAAAAGGACAGAATTAATTTAGAAAGAGGAGTCAGGGAGCTCTTGTTATCTTGTAGGCAAAGAGCCCTGCCCATTGGGCTTACCTCAATTTTGTTCACCTGCTGAATACAAAGGGGGGCTACATCCAGTAACATTACTTGGTTCCCCATCATCTACCTCCAGCCATTGTATAAAACAGGCTCCAGTGGCTGTGGGATGGTCATGCTCTCCTGGATCAGCGCCTTGCAGCCTGGTGTTGCTGATCCCAGGCAGAGGTAGTCTGGTTTTGCTGTTGCCAGTCAGTACAACTGAGCAGGGTCACCTGCACAATCCTCCATGGGAGGCCCTTGGCAGCATCAGTCAGGAGTTCAGTACCTATCAAACAATGTGATTGTTGGTGTACACAGGCACAGGTGTCTGCCCAAGAGATGAAGCTGTTAGTGTGGCTTATCCTGGTTGGACAGACACCATGACATCACTTCCGAAAAAAAAAAAAAGCTTAGTAGGAAAAAACTAAAAATAAGGGCTGGGGATATAGCTCAGTGGAATAAGCACCTGCCTAGCAAGCGCAGGGTCCTGAGTTCAATCCCCAGCACCGCCAAAGAAAAAAAAAAAAGCTTAGTAGGACATCACTTCCTTTCAGGATGGTGGCTCTGGTATTGAGTGGAGAGCACACCAAAGCTCTTAAGGTCTGTGATCAAATCTAGGGCTGTGCTTCTATGTCATGTTTAAGCCCTCCGCCCCAGGGCTCCAAGAGGAACACCCAGTTTCCCACCAGGGGTCTGTGGACCAATCCCAAGTCCATTGATAGTGGACTTCCAGCTGCATAGGTTCCAACTTGGGAAAGATTAAGGTCCCTTTCATCACCCTGGGACCTTGTTCTGTGGGTTGAATATACAGACTGCCTGGCTGTGCTTACAAAAGGCAATCAATGCAGTGGACTGTCACCCCTCTGTCAGGGCTGGTCATTGAGCAACTGAGCTTCCTGGGGTAAGAACCGCACCCATGCAGAAAACTCTGGAGCCAGATAGACCAGTTCGGTTTTTAGAAGCCCGTTGTACCTTTCAATCATACCAGTGGCCTGCAGCCTGTAAGGCACGTATAAGTGCCTTCTGACAGCATTGTCTTCGGCCCATTGTTGTACCTGGGCCCTTGTGAAATGGGTTCCCTGGTCACACACCATCCCTATGGCTATCCTTGCAATCTCATATGCAGCAGTCAACCGTTACTATGGGCTTGGTCAGCAGAGGGAATGAGGTAGGCAGAGCCTACACCTGTGGCTGTATCCACAGCAGTCAGAACACATCTATGTTCATGTGAGAGAGGCAGGGGCCGATATAACCCACCTGCCACTGTTGCAGAGTGTGAGATGCTTGCGGTATCATGCCAAGCAGTGTGGGTACCTTTTTCCTCCAGGGAGCTAAGTGGGTGCCCTGTGGACACACCTTTACCACAGCCTTTGACTCAGGAGTCAAGTCCCTGTGCCACTGCTGTGCTACAGCTTGCATGGCATGTGGTCCTATGTGTCCTTATTTCTTATGGAGGCAAGGTGCTACTGCAAAATGTAGCCCACGGAGTGGCTACCCTTGTCAGGGCATCTGTTAAGTAATTCCCTGGCTTTTGTCGTAGAACATGATATACTACATGGTTAGTTGTTTGGCCATGCTCTCATAAGTCTCACCCCAGGTCAGTACCTCACAAGGGTTTGCAGTGTCCTATCTTCTAACCCTGGGCTGCCTAAGCCGGTAGCCAGAGTGTCAACCCTCTAAAGACAGCCTAACTGTCCATGAAAATGTGTAGGGGGCTTTCTTTACATATTACAAGTAGCCACACTGCCCGTAACTCTGCTTATTGGCTTGACTTGCCTGTTTTGGTTTCAAACTAGAGGATTTCCATGCTGTACTGGACAGTGACTGCTGTCCATTGTGGAGTTGTGCCATGGCTGGACCCATGGGTATACCAAGCATCAGCTAGAAGGCCCTCTTTACCTTCTATATAGGAGCTAGGTATCATAACTTGTAACCTGTCATCCTGTATGGTTTCCTGTGCCATGTATGTCGCTGGTCCCAATACCATCACCAGTTTGGCTGCCAACAGGGTAAACTCCACTTAAATATTTTTTATTGGACAAGTGCTTTATTTACTGCTTATTTGTCTAGTACTTTATGCATATAAATGCAATTGTTTTATCTTACAACTATTTCATATATAAATATATTTAGATAATATTAAAGAATCTTAATTATGTATTATCATTAACTTCTTATAATAGTTATAAAAGTTAGGTATCAGTTCAGTCTCTGTTTTCCAGATGAGAGGATGGGAGGCAGAGCGAGGTGAGTTAAACTTGAGATGGAGGATCCAGAAAAATCATCACAAGTATAACTGAAATGGTGGAGGGGTTTTCAGATCTTACACACACACACACACACACACACACACACACACACACATGCATGCACCTGTGCTTATATACGTACATATTCTCAATTGAAAGAGAAAAATTTGAAAACAACAGGATGAAAGAATACAAAGGAAATTAAAACCAGTGGTTATCAAACTGTGAGCTGGCTGAGGAGGCCGCCTGGTGTAAGTATGTCCCCCAGGTGAGGGGGTGGGGGCTGGGCCACTTCACTCCTGGGACAGGACATTCATGTATGGATCTAGTCCTTTTCCAGTATGTGATCTGTACTTTCACTGTTGACAGCCCCATGATCCCCTCACAAGCATGTAGAGCAGCATATGCCACTGCTTCCCCAATTAGAGAATACCCGCTTTTTGCTCCTTTCCATAAATGTGACCAAAATCCAATAGGGGCTTACATTTCCCTTGTTTTTGTCATAAGCCCCAGCCAAAGCCAATATCATCTATAGTCAGTATTAGGATAAATGGCAGGGTAGGGTCAATGACTGAGGGCTTGCACCTGTGTGACTGCCCTCTTTGAGTCCCAAAAAGCAGCTTTCACTGTGTGTATTGTTTCCATTCTAGCACCCTTTTGGGTCATTTGGTAGGGTGCAACAGGATAACTAGGTAGAGTAGGTATATCTGCCAAGAGTCCAATAAACTCACATATGCCTGTAATTGGTGTACTGTTGTGGGTCTGGGGCATGCTTGGGATTTATCAATAATGGCATTGGGAATTATTTTTGTCTTACACAAGCAGGTAACACCCAAGAATTTGACAGACAAGCCAGGTCCTTGCACTTTGTCTTTGTTGATGGCCCACCACCAGGCCAGCAAAACTTCCTTTAGACTGTGTATGGTGACTTCCGAATCTACAAGGCAATCAGAGCTTAACATAATATCATCAATATAATGGAATAGTGACAGAGATTGTGACTTGGTCCAGGTGGTCAAGTCCTAGGCCATCAGGCCATGACATAAAGTTGGACTGTGCAAATAGCCTTATGGCAACACCTAGAGTATCCGTTGCATGCCTCCTAGGTGAAGGCAAATTGGTCCTCACTCTTAGGCATGATAGCACTGGAGAAAAAGGCATTGGTCAAATCCACAGCATAATGGTATGGACCCAGGATCGGTAAGATGATCCATCAAGTCAATAACATTAGGTACCACCATATGCAGTGGAGGAGTCACTTTAATTTCCAGTAATCCACAGTCATTTGCCATGTACTAGTTATTATATCCACCCCAGGTATATATTCAAGAACCAGAGAAACAGACATCATAAGGGTGCAGAGCCAAGCGCCTGATACCCCATGTCACTTGGGCGCTCCAGAACATGATGTAGTGACCTTCATACCCTTCTATTCATGCAATAGTTTCTGTGAAACAGTTTGAGTTGCTATATATTAGTGTTCACTTGGTCCCTCTGTCCACCAATGGTAGTACATGCTGTGTATATATAATCTGGTACCAATTGGTCTTCAGTGGTCCCATAGACTGTCTGTGGGGAGCTGGCCCCACTTGGCTGGGGGCCACTCAGTTTTCTCTTTTGGCAGTAGAGTTTTTATGGGTCTCACCTTACATTGGTGCTTTGCTTCCATTTCTCTTGTCTGGGCTAAAGTGTCTAGTGTCATGAATCTGGTGATCTGTAAAGGGGGCAAGAAGGCCTGCCACTGTCCCGCATATGCTAGTTGGCCTGATCACCAGGATTAAGACCTTCATGCATGCCATAAGCACCTCCTCAATCAGGGCTACAGTACTGCATAGCAAACATTTGTTGCATGTCCATTTCTTGTAGCACAGAGACTAACTTTAGGTAGATTGTCCATTTTGCAACTTGCTCCCACAGGTCACCTAGATTCTCCCAAACCAGGCAGACTGCTGCCATTAACCAGTTTATCACTGTAGTTACTGGCTTGTGGGGCTGTCCTTTGTATGTCCTGCAGAACCTGTCAAAAAGAGGGGGTGCTGGCTATTTGGGACATCTCCTGCAGGCTTAACTGCATGTTACCAGCCATAGCAGCCATGCAGTCCCTGTTTCACCCCTTTTTTCACTGGTTTTGCCAGCTCCCTTAATTTCATGGATATATATATATTGTACATGTGGTATGGTGGGTGAATGTAGGTAGTCCCCTGACCCACCTCCCTGAGATACGGGCTCTTCCACCTTCTGGTAAATAGCAGACCTTGCATGTAAAACTAGGGGACTCTGCTATGGATGGGGAGTTAATGCTCTTGGAGGAGGCAGTACTTCCTGCGCTCCTCAGTATGGCTTCTGTGGCAACCAACCATTTTTCCAGGTCCTTCTTATTACATTGCAGCTGGCCTACCTGCTTGCCACTGGCTGTGTCTCCATTGATGCCAAACAGAAAAGGTTCACTACCATTGGGCTGTTGGTTCTGCAGGATTAGCTCATTGTCCCTGGCCATGGCTCACCTGCCTCTTTTCTTGCCACTGAGAGATCCAACATGTGGTCTCTGCCTGCACCGGCACCCTCACTGGGCTTCTCCTGCCACCAGGTTCTGCCAAGATCTAGGCCACTGCTTGGAGCTGGGCCCTTTGCCTGCAGCAGCCAACTTTATATCCTTTGTATGTCCTTTGATTCTAAAGCCTTCAACACATCCCTGGGTACCAGATAGACTGCTTCCCAGTCCTCGGGGCCTTTCTGAGCTGCTAAAAAGGTGGCTACAGGTAACCAAGGTAAGGCCAGGCAATGCGTGTCAGCAGCAACCCCTGAGGGTTCTGCCTGACGTCATGTACAGTTTCCACAGGTGCTGTGGGGATACGCACCATCATCCTGCTCGCTGTACCACTTTTTGGGTTCCAAAGGCTAATGGGGTATTTTTGCAGGTGAAGTCCCCATGGAAAAGAAACCACATGGAGCAGATATCAGCAACAACAGCAGCAAGTGTCTTGTTCTTCTGCCCATACGCAGTGGTCGTTTTCAAGGTTTACATGCTTATGTACTGTCATTACCATGTAGTGCATGCATGGTTATCTATGCTAAGTCATGCTTATGTAACGTATCCTGCTATGCATCTGTGCCAGACAGCGAGGTCAGGTCTTTTATGTGCCTTTTTTTTTTTTTTTTTTTTTTTTTTTTTTTTTTTTTTTTTTTTTTTTTTTTTTTTTTTTTTTTTTTTTTTTTTTTTTTGTCTTTTTGAGACTGAGTCTTGCTAGGTAGTTCAGGCTGCTCTTGAGCTCACTTTGTAGCCCTCGTTAGTCTTGAACTTGTAACGATCCTCCTGCCTCAGCCTCTCCAGTATTGGGATTACAAGTGTGCGCCACTAGGCCTGGCTTTTTTGCATTTTTAGATGCCCCAAGCTTTGAAGCAAACTGCTGTGGCTCCCCACAAGTGTTAACCAAACTTGCATTCCTGGGACCACTTGCTCATAATTTATACTTTGGCATAAATTGTTGGACTTCAAATTTAAACAAACTTTAGCGATATTTACAATTTTGTTTAGTTTTTGAACTATGTTGATAAATTAGATTTCTTATAAGGTCCTTTTGATTTTGGTATCAGGATAATGATGGCTCATAGGGTGACTTGTGAAGTATTCTTGTTATGGGATAGCTCCTTTCAGAAATGGTTTACCAATGAAATATTACTAGATTCTTCTCTTTTGAACAAAAGATTGAATAAGAAAAGCAAAAAAAAAATGGTGCTAAAGTTTATTTGAAAAAGTGAGGGTGACGGGTCAGGGTAAGGGAGAAACTGGCTCAGCAGTGCAAACTTGGGCCAAACAAAAGAGAATAAAAATTAAAAGCAAAAGTAAAAGTATATTCTAGAGGACACAGGGCTGCTTATCATGAGGGGCCACATAATGAGGTGTCAGTGGTGTCCCATCACTTCCTTTCTTCTCACACACCTGTGAGAACTTGTGCGTACCAGATCCTGAGATTTACTTGGTGAGGTGTCTCCTGAAATCTGGTCATACTTACTTCCCCAACCGGCTTTGCCATGCCCTAACCTTCTTGCTTCATTCTTATTTTGGAAGAATTTGTTTTACAATTGGGTTATTTCTTTAAATATTTGGTAGAATATCTCAGTGAAGCCACCTGAGCCTATGTTTTCTTTATGCGATTTTAAAGTAGCCTTGGCCCGATGGTGCACACACGCCTAAATCATAGCACTTGGGAAGCGAAGGCAGGAGGATCCCTGAGAGTTCGAAGCCAACTCGGGCTACAAAATAAATTCAAGACCAATGTGAACTATATAGCGAGACCCCATCTCAGAACAAATAAACAACAACAACAAAACCCCATAAATTAAATTTAATAGATACAGAGTTACTCATTTGATCATTTTCTTTTTTAAGAAAGCTTTAGTGATTTGTGTCTTTATAGGAATTTATCCTTTTCACCCAATTTTTAAAATTTATGTTTGGATATGGAGCTGAGTAGGATGTTTACCTGTTTTTTTTTTTTTTTTTGAGACAAAGTCTCACTATGTAATTCAGTGCAGCCTTGAACCAACAGTGATCTTCCTACCTCAGCCTTCTGAGTGCAGGAATTACTGGCTTATGCCACCCCACCCAGCTCTGTATTGTTGATTTCTAATTTAATTCCTTTATAATTAGAGAACATAATTTGTGTGATTTGGAATCATTTTAAATTTAATGAAATTTATTTATGATCTAGAATACAATCTCTTTGGAAAACTGTCTCATGTGCAATTAAAAGGAATATACTGTTCTTATATTGATGTTAGTCCAGGTTTATTGATAGTGGCATTCAAATGTTCAGTATTTTTATTTTCTGTCCACGCATTCTATTAATTATTGTGATATGGGCGTAGAAATCTCTAGATTTGTCCTTGTAATGTTAACAGTTTTTGTTTCATAAATTTCAAAACAATATTTTGTACAGTGGTAGCAAGTTAGGTTTTTCGTATACTTTTATTTTTATCCTACTGTGTCTTTCTGTAGGCAGTACATAGCATTTTTAAAATTCAGTATGAAGCCAGGTGTGTAATGCACATCTGTAATCCCAGCACTCTTGGGAGGTTGAGTCAGGAGAATGGGAAGTTCCAGACCAGCTTAGACAATTAAGTATCCTAAGGAGACCCGGTGTCAAAATAAAAAATAAAAAGTAGGTGGAGCTGTAACTCAATGCAAAGACCCTGGTTTCAATAAATCTAATTTGATAACCTTTGCCTTTTACTTGCTGTGTCAGTTTCCAATAGCTTCAGTAACATATTACTGGGTGGCATATGACTGAGAATTTGTTATTTCAGAGTTCTGGAGTCTAAAAATCCAACTCTATTCACTGGGCCAAACCAAGATGTCAACAGGATTGTAGTCTCTTGAAGCTCAAAGGGAGAATCCATTCCATCTTTCTTCCAACTTCTGTGGCTCTCAAGTCTCTGTCTTAAGACTGTGTCGCTCTAATCTTTTTGGTGGTGGTTACTGCAGATTGAACCCAGGGCCTTCGCACTGAGGTATGTTCCCAGCCATTTTTTGTAGGGGGGCTTAGGGGGGTAAGTGTCTCACTGAGTTCCTAAATTGCCCAGTCTAGGCTCAAAATTGGTGATCCCCCTGCCTCAGCCTCCGAGGGTGTTGACTTCACATGTATGTGCCACCATGCCCAGTCTGTGTTGCTACAATATTAAGGCTAGGATCTTCTCATATCTCTCTGCTTAGTTTTCATATGACCTTCTCTTCTATATATCTCCTATCTTCATCTGTCTCCCAATGTTACCATGTCAAGATTCTTAATAATATCTGTAGTTTCTATTGCCATATAAGGTAGTATTTACAGGCTCCAGGGATTCTGACATAATATTTTTGGGTGGCCTTACTTGATCTAGTACAATTGGGGTATATATAGATCATAGGTTAGTGAAGTTAGGTACAGTGGTTAGGTTTAAAGCAACCAGTGTTGCTCTACCATCTATTTCTTTTTTATTTGTCTCTTCTATTCTGCTTTTTTCCTGTTTGATAAGCCGCTTTTTATGTTTACATATTATATGCTATATTGATTTTATTATCTCTCTCTTTATGGGATTTATGGGCCATAAAGTATGTGTCAGAATTTCCAGGTGTGGTGGTACATACCTATAATCCCAATACTTGGGCAGCTGAGGCAAGAGGATCACCTGAAGTGTGATCCAGCCTGGGCTACATAGTGAGTTCAAGGCCAGCCTGAACTACATAGCAAGACCCTATCTCCAAGAAACAAAAACAAATTCATCGTAAGTACTCAACTCTAAGAATGCTCAGAGAAAAGCAGCTATAGACATTAAATAAATGGCCTAGCATGATTACGTTCAAACACAAGTTCACAAATCCTGGAATTTGAATTTTACACAATTTCCAGGTATCAGAAAATATTCTCCCTCAAAAATTAAAACAAAACACCAAATTACTTTTCCTCTTTTGGCTTTTCCCTCAGTTTAAAATGGTTTTCAAAATGAAAAAAAAAAAAAAGAAGAAGAAAGAAAAAAGAAATTAACCTGTGGGCCATGTAAAACAAGCACCAGGCCAGATTTAGTTTATGGGCTGTAGTTTGTTGACATCTTCCCTAGAACAACTAATGAGGAAATATCTACTACAAATATTCAAGTGAGTAAAATGGTACACTAGAAAATATATAAGACAAAAAATTCAGTCATGGAGGTAGAACAAAAATAAAAGAGACAGAAAACAAATAGCTAAATCTGAAGTGCAAAATCCAGTCATTTTTCACTAAATGTGTACTGTCTATTATACTCAAAACCCAGAAATTATTCGACTAAATAAAATGGCAATTTTCACATATTATCCAACTTTATAAACATACTCTTTTTTTTTTTCTTTTTGGTTTTGCTTTTTTTTTTGAGGCAGGGTCTTGCTATTGAGTTAAGCCTGACTTTGAGTTCACTATGTAGCCAAGGCTGGTTTTGAACTTGCTCATTCTCTTGCCTCTGTTTCCTGAGTGCTGGGCTTACAGGCGTGTGCCCGCAACCCACTCAGAAACATGCTTTTGATTCAAAAGCACAAATAGTTTGAAAGGAAACAGATGGAAAAGATATACTGTGCAAACAAACTGTAAGAGTATAGGAGTGACTATGTTATTAGTAAGTAGACTGTAAATACTACTAGAGACAATTTTTGAAGGATATTTAAAAATACCCTATTTTTAAAGGATATTTAAGAATAATATTATGTTATCAAAAGTCACATGTCAAAACTAGAAAAATTTGAGCAATGAAATGAAGTTGTATTGGATTATAACCAAAGGTATAAAATAAATATCAACAAGGTCATGCTGATATAAAGATCAGGTAGGTGTGGGGCACATGCTTGTAATCCTAGTGCTTGGGAAGCTGAGGGAGGATGATCACTGCCAGTTTGAGGCCAGTCTGGGTTACTTAGTGAGTTCAAGGATAGTCTGAACTACATAGTGAGACCCTTTCTCAAAAAACCACCACCAACAAAAAGATCAAATGAATAATGGTAATAATGGTAAGAAGGTAAGTGCTAATTTAGCAACTTAGTGAGTTGATGTCTCAAAATGACACAAAAAGAGAACAAAGTCTAGAGATGTAGCTCAGCATGAAGGGCCTGGCTTCAATCCCCAGTACCAGAATGAAAAGTCACATTGTACCTCATAATTACACATATTGATAAATGTGACTCAGTAATTATGCTTGGGCCTACTGGTGTAGTGGCTAAAAAAACCCTACAAACTAGTACAGGAAGATAAAATTTGAAATAGTAAAACCAATCCAACACAAAGACAGGAGAGAAAAAGGAAGCATGAACACAAAGTAAAACATAAAATGGCACATTTACCTTTAAACATATCAGTAGCTACATGCCACAGTTAAGAGAGATTTTGTAAGTGTGTTTAAGGGCTATGGGTAAGTATGTTCTTCCTGAGGTAGAAGAAATGTAGGTAGAAAGGAGACAAGGAAAAATCATAATTTAAGAAGAATACAATTCAGGGGGCTCAGCTGGCCCCTGTCCAAGATGGCTCCTGGCCAATGGTTCTTTCACTTGGAACAACTGAGTCTTTAGCACTCACTGCTGGCTAGTGTAAACCTTCACATCTGCTGAGTCTCTCCATGGAGGCCTCTGGGGTAGCCAGCAGTCATGGTGTGTCCTCAGGGAAACTGGAAACATTAAAGTTGGATTAGAACATCTGCCACCAGCTGAACAGGCCAAATGTAGACTACAACTGGTTCTTGAAGCTGCTGCAAAAGCTGATGAAGCATTGAGGGCCAAAGACAGAAATGAGGAAGAAGCAAAGAGAAGAGAGGCAGAAGATCAAACCACCCTGGTAGAACAAGTAAAAAGAGTTAAAGAAATTGAAGATATTGGGAGTAATTCTTTTGTTCAGTATCAAAGACCAGGTTGAATAACCCTAAGTTATTGCAGGCTGATCAGGCCTGCAATCTCGGACGAAGGCATAAATAAAAAATGAGACAATGGAATATCATTTCAGGGCTTTCAGGAGGGACTAATTCTTTCCCAGCTTCTATATTCTTCTGAATTACCCAAAGACCTACCTGGGTCACCCGTTTTTATTAGATTTTCAAATAAGGGAGGGGGAATACTGAAGAAAACACAGGAATCTGGGCAGGACTTGGGAATCCTTTCAAGGACTGAATAAAATGGCAATTTTCACATATTATTCAAGTAATATTATGTTAATTTAGGAGAACTATGTTATCTCCAGGAAGACCTTCACAGCTGGGCTGAGATGCCTGCAGCCATAGTTTCCTAGAATTTAATAGGAATGGGAGCCCGGCTTCTTTGACTGCGGTCACCTTGTCCTTGAGGCATCACAGCATCATAGGCCAATACAGGCCTCAGCAGTGACTAGTGACTCATGGATGTTCATTTACTATGAATCAGCTGCCCATTTGCAGACAAGGTGCCTAAGCCTTGGACAACTTGCAAGTAAATGTGAAAAGCCAATTGGTTAATATTAAGTCCTACTCAGAGCCACTTTGTAGTGGTCCCCAACAGTTCAGCAGACATTTAGATCAAGTAAAGAAGTAAAAAAGTCAGTGGAACCTAGTGAAGTGAAACATACAACTCCAGTATCAGGACCAGCATCTGTAGTTGCTGATCCACCCAGTGTTGAAAAAGAAAAAAGACTAGCAGCATCACTACTGCTATCAAGTACCGAGATGACAATTCTCGGGTTCATCCAAGTATATTTCTTGAATAAGGTGAAGCTGAGGAAAAGTGGGTCAAGAGATCAATTGCTTTTTGACAAGAGAGATTAATGGGCAGTTCTGTGACTTAAATAATATATTGGTTAAATCAATAATAACTTTGGAAATTTAGGTTTTTGAATCCCACTATTAACTTTTACTCTTAAAAGGAACTTAGCTTATTATCTAAAAATGTAGCATTCCATCCTTTTCTAGTGTAGGCTTGAATATTTGTTGATTTGAACTGAATCGAACATTGTGAATAGCAAAACTAGAACAAAATTTTAAATGCATGAAAATGTACCATTAAGAAAGCTAATCATAAAATATGAGTGTTAAATAGTATTCAGGGGTGTTTTATAGTACAATTTGAAAAAGTCAAGTTATTTAAATACTATTGCTTCATTTAACCGTAACTGCATATATAAGAATCGAATTATATGCTATAATTATGAGATTTTACCCATGGATTATGAAACCCCTGTTGAATCTTTCATCTCGCCTTATTAAAAAAATTTAGGAACAATAAAAAGCACCCTAAACAACCTAAGCAAAACAAGCATGGTAAAATTAAAGGGCTAACGTATCCACCCCTCCAAAAAAGAAGAATACAATTTAGGACACAGAGTTACCCCAGATTATCCATGTCTATGTAGTAATCCATATCTTTACTATCCAGGCTTGTTTTTTTGTGTTTGTTTTGTTTTTAAACTTCCAAGCCCATCATGTCACTGGGAAACTGATTCCTTACATAGCTCCTCACTTCTGTGTCCTTTGTGTCTTAGATGAAAACATTCATACAAGACATAGAGGTGGCCATGCTGAAATTCGGCAGAACTTACTATAGGCATCTACTCTTAAGTGCAAATTTGGATTCCTTTTTTTTGGGGGGGGGTACTGTAGATTGACACAAAGACCTTTGCACACCATATATATAATTTTAAAAATATTTATTTATTTATTTATTGCAACAGGATCTCCCTATGTAGTCCAGGCTGACCTTGAACCCACTATGTAGCCCAGAAGCCTCCTGCCTCAGCCTCATGGGTGCTAAGATTGCAGGTGTGCACCATCAGGTCCAATTTATTTTTGAGACAAGTTCTCTTTCTAAATTGTACAAACTGGGTTCACACGTGAAATCTTCCTGCTTCAACTTGTCAGAGCTGGGATTATAGGTGCGTACCACCACATCCTGCTTTACTGTCCTTTTATGTGCAGGAGAGTCATTCCCAGGGGTCAGGGAACAATGATGATTATCTTTGTTTTAACTATATAATATACATGCTTATCAATATTTTTTTTAGATGCTACTTTCGAAAGTTGATTCTTGAAAATACCTTCCTTGTTCTTTTCAGATGGCTAGTGGTCCCCCAAGGGCCTTAATCATGTAAGAAATTTAGAACTTTATGAAAAAAATTTCAAATCAAAATGAAGTCTCAGCACAAGACAGGAGTGTCTTTAAAAAAGGCTCCCCTTTCTGATGTCATTGGGCTGAATTTGAGACAAACCAAAAATGCTATAGTACATAACTTTAAAATGTCATAGTGCTATGTGGGGTCATTTTGGGTCTGAGACCAAATACACTGACGTCTTTATTTCTTCATTTAACCGTAACTGGCAAAGCATACTACTGTGCTGTACTGTACTGTAATTTGGACCTCCTCTGTCCTTCAGGCTCACTAGTGTCTACCTACCTGCGGAACAGTCACTCCCCAAACCTTTAAAGATACTACAAATCCATAAGTTAACCTAGTTTGATAATAATGTTAAGTGCAACAACCCGATCCTAAGATGAAGGAACAGATTCAAAGAATTTAAAGAGTTTTTGGTAAAACATCTTAAGATCAGTCACCCTAAGGATAACTTTAAGACTGCTGTGTGTCCCCAACCCTAGACTACAGTGCTGCTTTCTCCCTTATATTTAATTCTACCCAATAAAACCATTCTTTGTCTCTCACTGACATCTTGGAATTCCATAAAAAGAATCAAGAACCTACTCGGCTGGCCAGCCGAGTAGGTGCAGGGACTCTAGATGACATTTCCTTAATCGCTCGCCCTCTCCCAATGTTATAACCATGAAAGCCTGGGCTAAGAGTCCACGCTGTGCAAGCCTTAAGCGGCAACCAAGTCCCTAGAACCACTGACTGCTGTAGGGAGCGCGTAGGCCGCAAAGGCCTTCGGGAAATGTAGTCCAGTGCTCCAAAATAACAGCCACCAGAGGTGGGTCGTGCACAAGTTCTTTCCACACGCCTGGTTCCACAAAGTTCTCCGCTCCATCCCGAAGCAAAGACTCAGAAACTTCAGGGAACCCTAACCTATGTTCTGTGAGAGGGTCCCCTGAATTCGAACTGCCAATCATAGTACGCTTCATTCCTAGGATTGCCTATTTCTGTTCACAAAAGCACTCTTGGACAGTGAGGATCTCGCGGGAAGTGCAGTGCATGCTGGGAAACGTAGTGTTCTCCGGGCGCAGAAACATGGCTGAACTGACTGGAAGGATGTTGTTCTGGATCTTATAACCTCCCTACTGAATATAATGAGTACCTGGCCAGACAGCACTCGATTGTCCTCGGAGGACGCTGAGGCTTCTGGGTACAATGTGTGCTTTTGTATAGGGGTGAGTATGGTTACTGGTTCTAAGCAATTGGAGTCGGGAGGTAAGGCCTGTCCTTGGATGCCAGGCTGCCTGCTGGCTGGCTGTCGGGTACTCACCCGGATCCCGGTATGGGGCTGGAGAGAACTGCACGCAGACACCAGCTGAAGGCCCTGGGGCTGGGCGGGTGTGGCGGGAGTGACCGGCTGCAGGGAGCATGTGACTGTGTGTGAGAGTTTATGCATGAGACTATCAGAATGTGAGTGACAGATTCACGATTTCGGATCTCCCTCTTGCACTGTGAAGCGGGGGAAAGTAACGGTAGTTGTTTGAGGTCTGTTTACTCGAACATTTGGAAAGGAAAAAGCTAAATAATAGATATGAAAGCGGTATAAAGCAGGGTTTTTGTTTAACAGATAGGTTTATTACAGAAATATCCGTTGTGACTTTTAAATATAGACGGAAAAATATGTGAAAGCAATAGTCAAAGTTCCGTTGATTGTATATATGCAGGTCTACTTCTAGACTCTGCATTTTGTTCTGTTGATCTGTTAATGTGTCTCAAAGTCAGTACCATACTGTCTTGATCGATATCGCTGAAAGTTAGAAATCAAGAATGTAAAATTTCCAACTTTGTTCATTTTCAAAGTTATTTTGAATGTTCTCTTTGTTTAATTTGGTCAGAGTTTGAGGCCAGCCTAGGCCACAAAGTGACTTCAAGGCCAGCCTGAATTGCCTAGTGAAACCCTGTCTCAAAGAGAGAGAAAAAAAGGGTGACATCCTTTACTTACTAAGAGAAAAAGCATTCAACCACTTACCACTAAGAAAAATGGTGGCTAAAAGGTTTTTTTGTAGTTGTTCATTTGTTCCTCTTGTCACAGCTTTTAGGAGACTCGTGTTAGATTTTTTCCAAATGCTTTTTGTACATCTTTGAGATGATTATTTGTTTTTTAATGAATACAATGAATTTTTTCTGTTAAGAAAAATTTTAATGATTTTAAAATATGAACCAAACTTGCATTTCTGGGACCCCTTTCTCATGACTTCTCTTTTAAAATTTTAAAAATATTTATTTTTTATGATTTCAACTTTTGATATGTTGTCAGATTTAAACAAAATTAAATTTTCTTTAGTACATATACTTCCAATACCTTACTGATTTTGGTATCAGGATAATGCTGAATCATTGAATGACTCATGAAGTATTGTCGTTTTGAGTTTGTTTCAGAATTGGAATTATTTCTTCTTTAAATATTTGGTAAAATACTCAACAAAGCCACCTGGGCCGGGAGTTTTACTAATGGGAATTGTTTAAACTCTGAATTAAATTTAATAGATACAGGGATACTCACATGAGCCTTTTCTTAAGAAAGCTTTGGTAATTTGTATTTTTGTAGGAATTTGTCAATTTTATCCAACTTTTAATATTTAGAGCTGGATAGACTGTTTGGTTGGATCCAGGAGGTGTTGAAATCAATCCCCAGGACTGTGAAGGAAAGAACGAGAGAAAAAGTAAATTGGTATAAATATGTTCTAAATACATTTTCTCCTTTCAAAATCTGTAGAATAAATAATAATACTGTATTTGTTTTCTTGTATTTGATAGTAATTTATGTCTTCCTGTTTTTCTGTCTGATGTAAGCATATCAATTTCATTGAGTTTTTAAAAAACACATTTTGGATATTTTTACTTAAAAATTTTCCCTGTATTATTGATTTCAGCTTTGGTGTCTATTTTTCCTTTCTTCTCATTGTAAATAAATTATTTACTTTTTTCCCATAAATTTTTATGGGGAAAACTAAGGCCATCAATTTTAGTATTCTCCTTTCTAATGTAAGCATTTAGGTAGGCTTTCTTTCTTTTCTCTTTCTCTTTCTCTTTCTCTTTCTTTTCTTTTCTTTTCTTCCTTTTTCTTTCTAGGTCTCCATATGTAGTTCAGGCTAGCCTTGACTTTACTATGTAGCCCAGGTTGCCCTTCTATTTGTGGCAATCCACCTGCCTCATCCTCTACAGTGCTGGGATTACAGACCTACACCACTACACCTGGCCAGTATAAGCCTTCAGAACCACATTTTCCCTTAAGTATTGTTTCAGCTACTGATTTTGAAGTGCTATGTTTATATTTTCATAATTAAAAAATATTCACTTAACTGCTTTAGGATAATTTTTAACCTATGGACTAATTAGAAGCATCTTAGTTTCCAGATATAGAGGGATTGGTTCGGTTATCTCTGTATTATTGATCTCTAACCTAATTCCTTTGTGACCAGAGAATATACTTCCAGTGACGTAATTACAGTTGTTTTACATTCAGTGAAACTTGGTTAGTATGAAGAATATCATCTACTTGGATAACTGTTCTGTATACACTTGAAAAGAGTATGTATTCTATTTGGGATAGAGTGATCTATAAATGTCAAGATGGGTTGACTGATAGTGGTATTCAAGTGTTTGATATTTTTATTTTCTATTCATTCACCTGCTAATTATTGAGATAACTGTGCTGAAATCTCTGTGGATTTGTCCTTGCAGTGGAATAATCTTTGTTTCATGAATTTTGAGACAATCACTTTCTTACTCATTTTTTTGTTTTTTGTTTTTTGTTTGTTTGTTTCTTTTGAGACCGAGTCTCACTATGTAGTCCAAGCTGGTTTCAAACTCATGGCCATCTTCCTGAGTATTGGGATTACAGGCATCTGCCAGCAAGCCTGGCCCCCTGAAACAGTCTTTTGATTACTGTCAGCAACTTAGGTTTTTTCTGTACTTTTACTTTTATCTTACTGTACCTTTCTGTAGATAACACAGTTGTTTTTGTTTTGTTTTGTTTTTGTCTTTTTGAGACAGGGTCTCACTACACAGTTCAGGCTGGCCTTAGGCTCACTTTTGTAGCTGAGGCTGGCCTTGAACATGCACCAATTCTCCAGCCTCAGCCTGCTGGGATTACAGGCATGGGCCACCACGCCTGGCATAATAACACAGTTTTTAATAATCCAATTTGATAATGTTTGTGTTTTACTTAATCTGCTAGTTTCCAGTGACTACAGTTAAAAATCTACCATAACTTGGTGACTTAAGACAATGGCAATTTCTTTCTAGACTATAGAAAAGTTCTATTTCACTGGGCCAAACCGCGGTGTCAGCAGGACTTTAATGCTTTTGGAAGGCACAAAGGAAGAATCCACTCCATGCCATTTCTCCAGCTTCTCATGACTCCTGATTTGCTGGCTTTTGGCTGTGTTGCTCACTCCATTCACTTTATTTATGGTACAGGAGATTGAACTGAGGTTCTTCACCGTATGCTATACCTCCTGCCCCATTCTCCTACTGTCTTTTTTCTGTTTGTTTAATTTTGACATAGGGACTCGAGGTATCTAAGTTGCTCAGACTGGGTTCTAAGGTGATGATCCTCCTACTCAGCCTTCCAGAGTGCTAGGTTTATAGATGTGTCCAACCCGTTTTGGCTTGTGTCACTCCAGTCTTTTTGCTTTGTTTTCATATTTTTATTTTTAATCACTCTAATCTTAAAGCCTGCATCTTCATCTTTTCACTCTTTTTAAAAAATGAGTACATTTGCATTATATGCTTACGTTCATTGTGAGTTGGTACATGTACATAATACATCTTAACTCTTTTTTTAATCCCCTTCCCTTCCACTTCTTCCCCTTCCCTCCATCTAGTGTTACTCTGCCTATTATGCAAAAGCTCCTCATTTCCTATTACCTGTCTTTCATTTTGCTCTTTGGGGTTTCTCATTTGAGAGAAACCATGCAATATTTAAGCTTGTGAGTTGATTTATTTCACTTAACATCAAGGTCTCAAAGTACATGCATTTTCCTTTAAATGACTCAAGTTTATCCTCCTTTTTGGCAGTACTTCATTCTGTATAAGTATCACATTTTCATTATTCATTCATCTGTTGATGGATATTTAAGCTGCTTCCAAGATTTAGCTATTATGAGTTGTGCTGCTATAAACATGGGTATTCATGAGTCACTATAATACGATGTCTTTAACTCTTTTGGGAAGATACCAAGAAAGGGAATAGCTGGGGGGCTCAAATGAAATTTCTATTTTTAGTTTTTTGAAGAATCTCCATATTGATTTCCATAGTGATTGTTCAAGTTTACATTCCCACCAACAATACAGAATGGTTCGTGATCCCCGACAGCCTTGCTAACATTTGTTATTATTTGATTTCTTGATGATAGCCATTCTTTCTGGAGTAAGATAGAATCTGTTTTTTTTTTTAATTTACATTTCTCTAATGGCCAGAGATGTTAATTTTTTTCCTTTGTTTGCTTATTTTTTGGCCTTTGAGACAGAGTCTTGCTTTGGAGTTACAGTTCAGACTGGCCTTGAACTCATTATGTAGCCTAGGCTGGCCTCAAACTCATGGTGATCCTCCTGCCCCAACTCCCTCAGTACTGAGATGACAGGCATGCTTGACTTTTTTCATGTGTTTATTAAATCCAATGTCTTCAACTATCTCTCTGCTCAATCTTTATATGGCCTCCTCCTCTGAATGTCTGTATCTCCGATATTCTTCTGGCTCTCAGCAAAATGCCATCTTGTCAAGATCCTTAATCATATCTATAGTTTCTGTTACCGTATAAGGCAAAATTTACAAGATCCAAGGATCAGAACATAGTATTTTGGGGGGACATTATTTAGATTACTGCAATTGGAATGTTTAGATCATTGACCAGTAGAATTATTTATATAGTTAGGTTTAAATGTGCCTTTGTACATCTATCATCTATCTGTTCGTTATTTTTTTCTGCCGTGTTTTTGATAAACTAAAAATTTTTAGTGAAATCAGTATGCTTTATTGATTTTATTAGCTTTCTCTGTGGGATTTGTGGGCTGTAACGTTTTTGTCACAATGGCTCAACTCTGAGAATGCTCAGAGTATAAATGGATTAGCATGGTTGTGGTATAATACAACTTTATAAATCATGGAATTTGAATTTCACATAAATGTCTTGGTTACTTTTTTGTTGTTGCTGAGACAAAATACCCAATGCCCAGATGAAGGAAGGAAAGGTTTATTTAGTTTACAGTTTGTGGAGATTAATCCATACTTGGCTGGCTCAAAGGCAGAGTGTCACAGGGCAGAGGGCAAATGTTTATGGAGGCAGAACACAGCAAAAACAAGAACAAAAGGGAGGAATGGCCCCAAACAGCCTCTGTTTTCTCATATGCAAACTGCCTACCCTGACCCAGGGGGCGGTGTAACTCTCAAACAACTTTCATGCCCTCTTTTACAGGCTCAGGATGTATACAAAGTAAGCACCCTGGCTTCCTGCTGAATCACTCAGCTAAACTTCTAGAATCCCCAAGTTGACACAATGTATCAACCATAACAATCCACCCCTTGTCAACTTGGCAACCAGACACATTTTCTTAAACCAGTTTCCAGCTACAAAGACATGCTTATAATTATGTCCAACATGTTATAACTGTCCTACATACAAACCTAACTACACTAATTCCCTCACCAAAATAGAAGCTAAGTTTTCTTTGGGTGATGCTTATTTTTATCATTTTACAACTTGAACATTATAACACAGTTTAACAATCCCTAAGGACCAGTAGAAAGTCTATTAACATTATATTATATTAGAGCCATATTAGAGGAGAAATAGTACATTTACAATCCTCTTTTTTGTAGCTGATCACGGGATCATAGCTGGTATTTAGAACTACTTTTTTTCACTATCCATGTTGTATTTTTTTGGCCTTTAGCAAGCACCTCAGCATGTTTTGGTTCTTTCCCTGGTGGAACGAACCATACCTTCATTTTTGAAGGCTCTGGGCCATTTCTTATTGTGCCTATGTTAGGCTGTTGTAGTTTTCCACTGACTTTAATAACAGGGCATGGTAATACTAAGAGGTGCCCTAAAGAATCTCCTGCACTCCACATATATTTTCTCTTTTCCCTATTGTGGAATAGTAGTCTAATTTCTCCTTAATAATCTGGGTCAATCACCCATGACAACACTGTGACTCCCTTTTCAGCCTGTTTCCTTGGAGGCATGAGGAGACCAAAATGACCAGGGGGAAATCTTAGCTTCCAGTTTAATGGTATCATTGTTGTGCTTTTTGGTACAAGCCTTACCCCCTGTGGAACTAAGATGTCTAAGCCAGCAGAACATAAACTTGTGGAGACAGGAAGCAAAAATTTTGCTAATGGGTCACTAGGAGTAATGGTGAGTGGTACCATACCATAAGTCTCATGTGTCATAAAATATTCTTCTTGTTTTGTCCTTATCTCCCAATCTTTGGGCCATGGGCTACACATAATTTGTAGATCCTTGCCCTAGAGCAACTAATTAATGAGCAAATCACTTTACAATACTGTTGATAGAAAATAAATATCTGAGGGCTGGGGATATAGCTCAGTGGAATAAGTGCCTGCCTGGCAAGTGCAAGGTCCTGAGTTGATCCCTGGTACCGGAAAAAAAAAAATCTAATGAATTATGAGAGGAACTAAAGTGGCACACTAAAAAACTAACACAAAAATGCAGTCACAAAGGCACAGGAAGAACAAAAAGAGACATAGAAAATAAATAGCAGAATATCAAATGCAAATCCATTCTTCAATTTCACTGCATGTATATGGTCTAGATATCCCACTCAAAAAGCAGAGATCATCAGATTGGATAAAAGAAAAGCAATTTCCAACTATTTTCCAACTTTAAGAAACATACTTTAGATTCAAAGCAAAAGTAGTTTGAAAGGAAATAGATGCAAAAAGACACCATGCAAACAAACCATAAGTGAACAGGAGTGGCTATGTTACTAACATATCAAAAATAAATAGTAATAGCAAGAACAAGGGATATTTTAAGAATCTCATGCTCTACCGACTGAGCTAGCCGGGCGCTCTTGAACAAGAGATATTTTAAAATGATATTACATTATCAAAAGTAATGTCAAAACTAGGAAAAACCTGTCAGGCATGGTGGTGCATGCCTGTAATCCCAGCACTAGGGAGGCTAAGGCAGGAGGTTTGCTGTGAGTCCAAGGCTACCCTGGGCTACATAGTGAGTCTAGGACCAGGGTGAACTGCATAGCAAGACTCTCTCAAGAAATAAAAAACAAACAAACAAAACAAAAGAAAAACTAGGAAAAACTTGAACAGTAAAATTAAGTTATATTGGATTATAACCACTGGCATAAAATAGCCTCAGGGCCATACTGATATAAATAAAAAATCAAATAAATGAGAGGAGACAAACAGAACTTACATACAGAATAATTCAAAGTAATTTCTGTAGATTTTTTTCTCTTGAGGTGTGTCTTAGTCACTATTCTCCTTGCTGAAACAAAATACCCAACACCCACAAGTTAAGGGAGGAAAGGTTTATAAACTCACATTTTATAGAGGTTTCAGTCCGTAGTCAGATAGTGGCATGGCAGAGGAGCAGCAGTTCATGGCAGCAGAAGACAAGCAAAAGCAACAAGGGAGGTGAGAGGTAGGCCTCCTTCTGTCCCTCATGTTTTATGTGGACTACCTGTGCTGGGCGGGTGTAGTACTCACACCCTTAATCCCAGCACTGGACCTCGAATTAACCACAAACTAGATTCAGCCGCCTTTGAAAAGGCTGCCCGCTATGACTGCATGAGGCTTTGAGGGTGGACCTAGACACAAACCATAACAAAGTAATCAAGTATAACTTCTTATCTGAGTTTGAGGTGTACATAGTGACTTCCTTCCAATGAGTACAGTCAAAGAGGTAAATTCACAGTGTGGAAAACTGATAAATACTGCTTCAACTAACTAATCAAGACTAGTATCAGCAGCCATAAATCATGAATAACATAAGCCTTCGATGTGGTCTTTGACTCAAGACTTGTAACCCATGTCTGAACATGAGAATAACATCAGGTAAACTTAAGCTAAAAGACAGTCTATAGGATACCTAACCAGAACTTTTCAAAACAGTGAAAGCCATAAGAAAACAAAGGCAGTTTGAGAATCAGACCAAGTATAGGGGGCCTGGGAGACAATTGACAGCTAAATGTAATATGTTGTCTTGGTGATATCCTGAAACAGAAAAAGGACATTAGGTTAAAAATCTAAGGAAATTTAGGCTAAGTGTGGTGGTGCACACCTGTAATCCTAGCATTTGCGAAGCTGAGGTAGGAAGATCACAAGTTGAGTTTCCGTCTGAGCAACGTAGTGACTTAGTGAGACCCTGTCTCAAAATAAAAGAGTATAACTCAGACTGAAGGCCCTCAGTTTAATAACTACTACCCTCCCATACAAAACCCACAAGGAAATCTAAAAATATAGACTTAATAAAAATTATCAATACTGCTTCATTAATTGATTTGTGATAAATATTTCATCATAACAATAATAGAGTAAACTTGGTGTGGGATATACTAGAACTCTTTTGGGGTGATGTGCAGAGTTCTTTATAGAGTAGCAATGGCAAAATTACCATCTTTGTAGGAACAGAGGGTGTTGAATGAGGTATGGTTTTATGGGATAAGGTTGTGGTTAGGAAATAGATTAATATGGGATGGTATGTAAGGTAGGGGAAATTCTACAAGGTGAAAGTAACAGCCAGTAGTGATGAACCATGAGCCACAATCTGGCCTTGGGTTAGAATTTTATTTTGTATTTTGTATTTTGTGGTGTTGAGGATAGAACCCAAGGCTTTGGCTATGCAAGACAAGTGCTCTACTACTTGGGTAGATTTTTGGAGCTGAAGGAGACCCCATGTGAAGGTAAGACACCTGAGAAGGAGTCACCAAGAATAGGAGTTCCCTTGCGGTGGGTCTTCTGGGGGCTCTGTGGAGAAATTACCCTGGAAAATGTAGGTCTCTTGACTTTTTTGTATACAGTAGCAGAAGGCATGGATAGCCGGTCTAGTTAATGTTGAAATAGAACTAATGTCATTTAATTCTATTTTTTCTTCTCCAATTCTGTATTTTTTCAGGAGCAATTTGAGGAGCAGGGAAGCATGGCTGTTGTGGATCAAAAAACTATGTTCAAGGTGAGGTGAAATTTCTTACTTCTATTAACTACTCTCTAATTTGTTTTTCTGAAATTTGCATTCCACTTTATAGTAGTAACTATGTCAGTGATAGAGAAGGTAATTAAGACAGATTTAGGACTTTGCTGATTCCTGAGATGTCCTCACCCAAAAAGTACAATGGTACCTCAGTTCATAAACAACTCATCCCACGATTCTGGGAAAAATTACCACATTCATGTTCATTCAGGGAAGATGGCCATGATGGTGTTTGTCACTTGATGCGGAATTTGCAAACAGAAGCAAATTTTTGCTAAATACTTCTGTTTTCAAACTGAATTGTTCTCAAACAGAAGCATTCATGAACCAAGGTATTACTGTACTTGGCTTTTAAGGCTAATCTTAGCATCCAAACTGTCCAGGGCACCAAATTTTCAGGTTCTTCCTTTCTGGCCAAGTTTCACCTCATTTAACTCTGGTTTTTGCTCCTGATGCTCACTATGGATCTTACTGAAAGTAGTAAGTAGTGTATGCATGCTATAACCTGAATGCTGAGCTTCCTTGAAATTTTCTCTGCCAGATTAATTAGTCTGCCATGTTTAACCACTTAACTGTTTACCCCGAGTGATACTATCTTGAATGTCTCTAGGGCTGGTATCATTTTGACCAGTCAATTCTTGTATTGAACAAATTTGATAAATTTGTCATTTTTATATTTCCTTGTTGTATTATACAAATTAATGAAAAATATGCAATTTTTGGTCATACTGTATTTAAATAATTGGACTGGTAAGTGATTAAACTCAGTCTCTGGCAAAGTCTCAGGACATGAATATAATATAGACAAATTCTGCCAGAGCATACCACGTGGGTTTGAGTGCATATCCCAGTGGAGTTCTTGTTCCCAACTGAAACCTCCTGAGCCTGGTTATTACTGTCAGTATTTCTATTAGCATTCTGGTCTTCTGAGTTCTAACCAGATTTTTTTTAAGTTTGGCTTATAGAATTCTAGAGCTTCTTTATCTGACCTCTCCAAATTTTTCCAAACTCTTCCCACAAATGGTTCCAAAGGCTTTTGAACCACGTGATCATGCGTTAATTGTGGCCCTGGGCCCCACTTTGGTACCAAAATCTGTCTTAGTCACTTTCCTCATCATTGGGACAAAATACTGGACACCTGTGGCTTAAAGGAAGAGAAGTTTATTTTAACTCATGGTTGGCCATAGGCTGTCTTCAAGGCAGAAATGGCATGGTATAGGAGGGAAACCGTGGCCGGGAAGCAGAAAGAGAAGGGAAGATCTAGGGAGGGATATGTACACTTCCAGGTCACATTCTCAGTGACTGCGTCCTACCAGAACCCACCTCCTAAAACCAAAATCTAACGTTACAGTGTCCTCATAATCCATTCACCTTCCAACACATGAGGCTTTTGAGGAACACTTCAGATCAAACCATAATAGTAACCAAGTCCCTCCCATCTGTGATTTACCAGCATGATTTTGTTTTATTTCACAAATCTGCTTGGATTACGAAAGGTAATATGCCTTCCTTTTTTTGATCTTGTATGTGGAGCTCTCAATGTCTGTGTGTACTTGAGAAATTTACCTAAATTCTCTGTTTCCTTTTCTGTAAAACAGAAGGATTACTGGCATTCACCTGTAGGTTTGTTATAGTGACCAAATTGATACATGTAAGGCCCTTTGAAAATTTTTTTTTTTTTTTTTAAAGACAAAAGAGTGGACACATATGAACCAGAAAAGCCATAAACAATACAGAAAATACAAAGTTATACAGAATATAGTAGGGAATTAGCATTGGATGTTGTATTACATAGTTATCTTCACATTAGTTAACACAAAAACATTAAAGGAAATACCAAATTATAGAGAAGATAGTAGGGAATTTGCACTGGATGCTGTATAATATAAAGTTATCTTCACT
>PVLD010023886.1:0-26536 GCA_004027595.1 Dinomys branickii | reverse complement strand
GTGGCTTATTTCTGCTTTAAGCTCTTTTATGGCCTGTTGGAGTTGTTTCATTTCGGATGCAATCGTTTCATAACTTGCAGGTATGTGATTTCCTGGTTCCCCTGTATCCTCCCATTCAAAACTTGTTCTGGGTGGGGTTGAGTTTTGAGACTGCGTTTTGTTCCTCTGTTTTCCCATTTTTGGGTATCAGATTCAAAATGTGGAGCTATAAATTCCCCAGGCAGTTCAGCAGGCAAATGTCTGCTGCAGAGGCTGCTCCAATGATTCCTTCTCTTTGGGAGAATGTCCCTTAAGCTGTCTGCTGAGATTTCCGCTTCTACTCCCTACCCCGAGCCCTGGCTGGGGCATATAAACAGGTCGCTGCCCCAGGCGTCTTGCAGACAGGCCACTCAGGTGTTCCTCCCTGGGTGGAGCTCCTTCCCCCCTCACAAATCCCCTAGGGGCGCCTAGCTAGCTCTTCCTACCTGGGAGATCCCGCAGTCCTTAAAGCTGCTTTGATGTCACTCACTAGGCAGAGCTTCTTCCGGACTCAGGAAAAACCAGTTAGAGCGCCCACTCAACTCACCCTGGGATCCTGCAGGCAGGAATGCCGTTCAGATGTATCTCCGTGGATTGAGCTTTTTCCCGACTCAGAAATCCCGCCGATCGCAGCTGCTCCAGTTCATGCAGCGCCGGCTGCGGGGGCGGGGCTCTGAGCGGGATCCCGGAACGCTGCCCAGATTGGCGCAATCTGTCCCAGTAGCTCGTTCTCTGAGTTTCCTCTGCTCTGCTGCCTCCAACAAATCCTGGTTACAGCCGTCTCCGAGCCGATTGGGTTCAGGAGCTGGAGGGTTTCCTCCCACCGCAATCGCTCTCTCGGCTGTACGCGATTTGAGCCGAGCTGCGGCCGAAGTGCCTCACTGATCTCTCGGGCGCTCAGCTCTCAGGATCCGCCCACTTCTCGCCTCCCGGCTTGTCCAGCCGGCCCTTTAATGCTCATGCCGCGGAGAGCAGCCCGATCAGTTGGAATTTTGCATCCACGGACCGGGCACCCGCGCGCAAAGGATCGGTCTCTGGGAGAGATTCCTTCTGCCGCTCACCTGGTCGCCATCTTCCCCGGAAGTAGTGAATAATGCATTGTTATTCAACACGTCATGATTTACTGTGGATGTAACAAATCATCTGTACTCTAAGTGCCTGCTTGCTGTATTTTCCTAAAAATATTCTCATTTTTAGCCTAGCCTGAAGATTCCTTTGGTTTCCTATTAGTCATAGAGGCTGACTATTAAGGGCTTTTTCTCTTTTACAAAAAGTACTAAGGATGATTTAAAATTTTGGTGGAGAAAGTTCTCCTGTTATGGTACTATTTAATCCCTGACACCTATTCATTTTCTTTTCCACTGGGTATTAGAAGATTAATTTTCAAGAGAATTAATTCTGCATGGCAGGCACATGTGGTACAAGGTAACAAACCCCAGCTTTATCTTAGTTTGTTCACTGAGCCCTTGAATTATTAGTTCTTAGAAGGCCACCTATATACTCTGAAGGCCACCTCATCTCAGAAGTCTGCAGAAAGAAACCACATGCACCACTGGTTTGGTCAGTAAATGGACTAAATCAGTGCAAGTCTTCCCATTTTGCCCTGGTTCCAACTCCACTGACAAGTTAGCCAACTAGGTAGAAATTTTGCTGGGGTCATTCTGCTGGGTGGTTGTGTTCACGGCTTACTGAGTTTCCAATCTCATTACAGATGTCTCTGCCCCATACTTGTCCTACAAAAGCCAAAAGAGCAGCATTTGAAATAACGTTTTCAAAGTTCCCTTAAAGAAACACACTCAAATCTTCTAAATCAGGAGTGATGCTTGTGTGGGATGGGTGGGTCAAAGAAACAGCGGTTAAGGTCATGACAGAGCTGGAAGCAGGCTTATCTTAAACAGAAGATTTCTACAGAGCACATTTCTTATATAAAGCTGGTGCAGGTGAATTATTTAGTCCTCCAACACACAGCTCCTGTGCTGGCTAGAGAAACAATGGCACCGAGGAACACGTGTTAAATGACTGTTTTTGTACCTGTAGAGAAGAATGCCTGGCCACTGTCAACATATGAGATAGGTTAGATGTAACACTACCCATTTAGATGGTCTAGGGTAACACACATTTCAAAGATGAACTGGTAAGGTTCAGAGAGGTGTGCTGACTTGCCTAAGGTCATACACCTGGTTATACACTCAGGCCAGTGGTGATCTGGCTAGTATAGCACGTTGCTACTCTTAATTTAACATCCAATTAAAAAACAAAAGAGTGAGTCACTGCATATCCTGATTTGGGGACATCAAGCAACCTTCTGAAGGTCTCATGGGAATCCCATAATTGGAGTGCAAGCAGGTACTGGGCATTTTACCTGTCAGAATCCCTGGAGGTTGTTTCTGAAACTTATTGCTGGTTGCAGCAGTGGCTTGCCAAGTATCCTTTGGCCTGCAATCCTACTGCCGTATATCTGTAAGTCTCCCACAGTGAGCAGAGTGAAAAATTAATGAGGAGCTCGGAGAAGCTCATTTTCAAGGATACAGAGATTGGGAGGGCAATGAAAACTGAAATTGAGGGTAAAGGTTTTAAGTTATCAGCCTCAAGCTCCGGCAAATTATATAAATGGGGTGTAAATGTAAATACACTCCCACGAAAATGCAGTACCACCAAAGAGCTATTTGGGGAGGGACTAGATCTGAATTATAAACACCCAGGACAGAATTTATCATTCATGGGTACCCATCCTTCTCCAAGATGCCCAGTCCCAGCCACTGGATATATACAGTATGGCCAGGGTGTCCTTGAGTTGGTTTTCTTTTTCCATGAGGAAGAACCTTGCACTTTGATCCAGACAAAAATGGACAGAAGTCACTTTAGAATGGGCTTAAATGTGGGACTCTGTCCTGTGTGTCCCCAGTGCAGGCTTTGACCTTCACCTGTTCTTTCTCTCAAGCAGATTATGCCCGCAGGACAGCACTTTAGCTAACAGGCATGTGCTTCTGGCTGGGGAGCTACTTTTCCAAAATGATATCTCAGGGAAGGGTTACTAGTGATCTAGAGCTGGGGAACCAGGAGAATGTGCTGAGCATGGGAATAACTCATGCCCTTCTTTGGCTGATTACAAATATTTTCACGTCCAATAATGATTTCTCAACCGACCACAGCTCCAACTGACTTGAGAATATTTTTAAGCCAATGACAAATGGCCTGCACATTTCCCGAAGATGCCTAAGGACAAGAGAAACCTGGCCATCTTTTGAGAGCGATGAACTCTCATGTCATTTACAGAGGTTATGGAGTGAATGTATTCTGCCAAAATTCACATGACGACCCCCTAATCGCCAGCATCTTAGAATGTGACCTGACTCGGAAATAGGGTTGTTGAAGATGTCACTAGGTGGATTAGGGTGTGGTCATGTTGGAACAGTTAGACCCCAGTTTCTGGATAAAAAGGAATTTGGAACAGATGGGCGCACAGGGACAGAGCCATCTGAAGATGAAGGCCGTGCATCAAAAAGCCAAGAAATGATAAAGCTTGTCAGCAACCACCAACATCCAGGGGTGTGGCTGGCAACAGCCTCTCTCTCACAGCCTAGCAGGAAGCAGCCTTAGAAACCTAAGACGACTATTTCTTGGGGTTGGGGCTGCACTCTCTGAGTGTCATGACTGAATGTGACCTTGGAACCCACTCTCCCAGAAGATGGCACTCTTTCCCTGTGTGTGGGGAAACTGGACTAGGCCATGGGGTGCAGGGCAGCCGGAATCCCCACAGTGTGACAAAAATGCCCACGATAACCAATTTAAGAGGAGAAAGGTTTATTTCAGATAAAATAATTGGTCCCAGAGGTTTCAATCCACAGCTGCTTGGCCTTGCTGCTTTGAACCCATGGTGGAGCAGGACCCTCGCAGAGGTAGTGTATGGCAGAGGAGGTCTGCTTGCTAACATGTGGCTGCCAAGCCAAGTGCCAGTGGCAGGCTGGTGTTCCAACACCCCAGCCAGGGCATGCTCCTGATACCTGATTTGTCCCACCACAATTCTATCTCTTAGGGGTTCCACTTCCTCCTGACAGCACTATGGGCTGGTGACCCAGCTGTTAATACCCAGGTCTTTGGGGGGACTTTCACCATCCAAACTAAAGCAGGGATCTGTGTCACAAACAGAATGTCCTTTTGTAATCCCCTTACTTCAACTCTTACCTGCTCCTGGGACAAAATAACTACTAGTTACGAGTCACCTGGGCCCCAAACTCAATCTGAGGTCTCTCTTTCCCCCCACTCATCCGTTTTCTTTGCCAGCACTATCCATTGCTACCTCCTCCGTGTCTTTCCTCTCTTCCTTCTTTGTTTCACTTTTGGTGTCTGACCTCATGCAGGCCCCAATTATCTCTCACCTCGCCTGTCACAGCAGCCTTCTCGCTGGCCTCCCCCTGCCAGACTCCCCACTGTGCCCACCCTCGGTTATATCTGTAACCATTAGTGAGTCACCCAAAGGCCAGCTGTGATTGTATCACCTCCTTGGTCAAAAGCTCCCAGTGGAATGAAAATTCAAGTTTGCAGTCTGTCCAGGATCTACTTCTGGCTTCTACTTCCGAGCACTTGATTCTGATAACTCAAGTCCCAGCTAAGTCCAAGGCAGACTTGTATTTGGTGACAGTGGGGATAAAACCCAGAGCCTCATGCAAGCTGGGCAAATGCTCTACTACTGAGCATCACCAACTCCCAAACACGCTTCTGATGATCCACCTCTGTGCCCTTCATTGATCCCACTGGCTAGGTTTGGAACGTCCTCTCCCCTAATTCTGTCAGACTCTTGGGCATTCTGTAAGGATAGTTGTGGTGCCACAGGAAGTTCCTCAGGCTCTGGAATGAACTAGATCAATCCTGGGTTCCAAGGAAGATGTGGCATTGGCAAATTATCAAACAATCCCCATGTTTCAGGTTCTACAATGGCAAAGAAGGGGAAATAATACCTCTTGAGGTGATGGTGGGGATCCGACAAGCAAACGTATGAAGTGCAGTTAGGATGGCACCTGGCTCAGGAAGTAGTCAGTAACTTTCAATTATTGTTACTGACTCCTCCCAAAGTCTTCTTTGCTTCTCAGTATTCAGCTGCTGTCTCTACTTCTTTTTGTCTTTGCATTTAAAAAATTTTATGGGTACATTTTAGTTATACATAATGATCACATTCACCATAGGGAATTGGTACCTGTACATGATCTTGCTTCTTTTTTCCCACTCCCTTCCCCTCCCTTCAACCCCTTTCCATTCCTGATTTACAAAGGCTTTGTTTCCGTTTTTTCCTTCTGTTCTTTTTTGTCCACCTTTCCTTTCCCCTCCCCCTCCCTTGTTCCCTATCTCATTTGAATATTTTCTTCCCGGATCCCAATATCTGTTATAAATTTTGGTCTTTATTTACACTACTTCTGCCCCAGTGGGGCCACGCTCAAGTATCTCAAAGTAAGAAATTACATTTTTTCAACTTTGTGTTTGAGTGCCTAACCTAGGACTTAGCACTTAGTAAGCACTCAATACTTAGCACTTAATATGGAATGCTCCCCACACAAATGGAAGGCTGAATGTTGAACACTGGAAAGTGTGAACACCACAGTGGGAAGGATTCTATAATATTTCTCCCTGCAGCTACCACTGCTAGGAGTTATGTGGCTTTTGCAGGTGCAAGTAAACAGGTGAAAGGCTAAGTTAATCCAAGGCATTAGGGTTTTCTCCAAGGAGACTTCAGGTCATTTCCTTGGGCAGTGATTATCAGCTGGGACTAAACTAAGCACTTCTTTTGTGCTTCTAGGACATGTTGTATGTATCTCATGATCACTTAACTTGCAAAACTGTAATTATTGGTTCCCAGTTCTATTTCTTCTCAGAGTGTGTGGCTCAGTGTGGGCGACCCTGCTTCTTTAGCTCTCAATTTTCTGTGCTTGGCATTTAGGAGATCTTGGGTAAGTGTGTGCTGAATAAAGGACTTTATAGAAGTCCACAGCAAATAATGGGACACTGTGAACCACTGGTACCATTAACTGGTCAACAAAGAAGGAAGGAAGGAAGGAAGGAAGGAAAGAAACAAAGAAAGAAAAGGTGGTCCCTTGCATTATATTTTTCAAATAATCCATTGCTCAGAAAATTCTTCTGATCAAATGCTATTGTTTTTCCATGTCATAATTCTAAAAAAGAGTAAAATTCTTATCTGTATTCATGTAATCACCCTGGCCCTGGATGCTATGTGGTTTGCAGTATTTTGTTTTCCAAGCTCGATGAGTGAGTCAGAGGCTAGAGTCCCTTAGCGTATGACCTGAAGCTCCACAGTGCTCCACAGGGGGTATCCTGCAGCCCAGCCCAGGAGCCTAAGCCTCAGAAGACAGAAGAAAGGAGCAGTGGATGCTTCCTGGCCACTGGCTGATCTCAGGGCTCACAGCATGGCTGGAGGGTAACACATGGGTTTCTTTTTCAGAAAGTAAAGCCAGGGCTGAGGAAGGAGAAGGTAGTACAAATGGCAAGTGTTGGCTTTCTGCCATTATGACAAAATATCTGAGATAAATCAACTTATAAGCAAGAAAGGTCACTGGTTCACAAGTGTGGAGGACGCAGCCCATAGTTATTTGGCTCTGTTGCTTTGGGGGCTGTGGTGAGGCAGCACGTTATTTAGGGTGGGAACCAAGGAAATCCCTCACCTCATGGTGTCCAGAAAGCAAAATGAGACAGGAAGGGCTCAGGGTCCTAATATCCCTCCAAGGGCCCCGGTGATCTAACTTCCTTCTGCTGAACTCCACCTCCTAAGGATTCCACCACATCTCAGTAGTGTTGGGCACTGGGAACCAACCAAGCCTGTAGCACATGGCCTTGGTGGGACAATTTAAACCCCACATAAATGCCAGGGCAGTTCTCTTCTTTATGTAGTGATTTCGTTGTCTTCAGAGAAAGCTGGAAATAAGCCTGCACTTATTGGAGCAGAGACAGAAACAACTTTAGCTTTTACTAATAAAAATTTCACTACCTGAATCCCAAGTTAATAACAAGTAATGGGACGTAGGTCATTATCAAGACCTTACTCTAGCAAAGTGTTTCTGGTTTTAATATTGAAAAATCAAAAACAATTGAGCAAAAGTATAGTGGGCTCAGGTACCAGGGTAAAAGAGTCCAAATCCTACCTCTGCTCTTTAGGAGCTGTGTGACCTTGGGGTTGCTTAACATCTCTGCCTTAGCTGCCTCAACTACAAAGAGGGAATTTAAGACAACTCCAGTTCATATGAGTGGTCATGCGATGATTCATGTGAGTTAATAAATGCAAAGAGCTTGTAAGGATGAATGGCGCATAAATGTGTTGATAAACCAAGATTAAATTATCCAGAGATACATTCAGTGGAAATGTATCTTTTCCAATTGTTCATACATATGGCAATGATTCAAATAAAATCTAATCTGAACATTTAGTTCTATTCCCGGAAGGCCACCATACTTAAACATGTTGTTCCATATTTTCAGAAACATTTCTTCATCAATATGTTACACACAATCTATTCAGAAATCAACACAAGTAGAATCATAACATACATCATCTCACTTCTTCCCCTTAACTGTGTCTTACAGCTCCTTCCATATCTGAAGACATAAATCTTGTGTAGACATTTTTGTGTCTCCCTGGGACTCCATTGTGCAGAAGGGTGGTGATTTATATAATTGTTCTGCCAGTGATTGCATTTATCTTGTTTCCACTCTTTTGTGATTATACACAATCTGTAATGAACAACTCTGTACATTAATCTTATTATATTTCTGGAAGCATATATGCAGGCTGAGTTCCTGGCAATTTATAATTACTTCTGGACATGCCCTTCCATCAAGTCTGGAGCTTTGCAACGTATTTTTTTCACCCTGTATTTGGAATGTTCTTCTGCATCTTACCATCCTTTGCTAGGTTGATAAACTGCAAAGTCAAGGGTCAGTAAATTTACAGTTTTGATAACTTACTTTTGTCACATTATACCTGCAAACCCCTGCCCTGATTCATGCTACAAAGCAACATCATATGAGAGGCTGTTTCCCCAGTCCATTCTCATGCTGGGTGACACAGTGCGATTATCAATTTCTTATAACTTTGCCAAAGCAACATGCGGAAAATGATATCTCATCAGTTTCAATTCATGTTTCTTCAATTATGTCAGTGTGAGATTTTTAAATATATATTTATGGGATATTTGTATTCTCTGATTTGTGAGTTCAGATCCTCTGCCCAGGCAATCTGCTTTGTATTGAAAATATGAACTCACATATTCCCCTGCTTAAAACCTTTCCCAATGACCTGTCAGAGTGTGGAATCTGAATATGACAAAAAAGAACCTCTGATCTGTTCCCTTTTGTGCTTCTTCTCTCAAGTGGTCCCCTTGCCCCACCTCAAAGATGATGGCACAGTAACATACAACTACCTGTGGTGAAAGCTCTCCTGTACCTTGTTTAACAAAAGTCCATTGCAGCTAAAGGAATTCAATTTTCACATACTTTAAGAAGCTATTAAGAAACATTCAATTTATTTCTTCTAGTATTTTCTTTTTCCTATTAATCCTGTAATCAGAGCCCATTTGTAAATAGCATGTCTTTTTATCAGTAAAGGTACCCAGATATCCTCTACCTGTCCCTTACTAAAATTCTCACTTACTAAAGTTCAGCTGTTCTGATGGGAAAAATGTTAGGCCAGGCTGGCCTGATCCCATACAATATTCTCACCAGGAGTTTATAATAAACAAGAGAAGAAATCGGTCCAAAAGGAGGTCAATGTCCTGGTTTCTGTGGGACCATTCAGAATAGACTGCCCAGTGCTGGAACATGTTGGGAAACAGCAGCATCTTCTCTACTTGATTTCTCACTAACTATTTTCACTTCGCACTGCTACACATTTCTGTATTCCAACCCCACTAGGTGTGAAGTCATTACTCTCCACACCACAGGGAGTGAAAATCATTACAACCTTTTTGGAAAGCAAAGAATATGGCATTATTTAGACTCAATACGATGCTGAACCTGGGCTCAACCCTGAAGAAATCCTCCAAAGGAAGAAATGCTACGCACATGGATGTCTGTGGTGGGATTATTTATAAACACTTGTACCCAATGGAATGTTTATATTTAGGAGGGTCACTGCTGACTAGGAGCAAGAGATTGTCATGATATAATGTTAAAAACTAAAATGAGAGGGGTAAAATTTATATTTTTACTTTGATGGCAACTATGTGAAAGTGTCAAAGAATGTTAGCGAGTGTGTATGCAAGATCATAATTTGTGGGACTGTTAGCAGTAAGTGTATATTTTTCTCTCTACCTTGAAACTTTAACGAGGTGATTGATTGATTGTGCAGTACTGGGGACTGAACCCAGCATCTTTGGACTAAGCAATATCCCCATTCTCTCTCTCTCTCTCTCTCTCTCTCTCTCTCTCTCTCTCTCTCATTCATTCTCTCATTAATTGACTCATTCATTGATTCGCTTGAGATAGGGTCTTGCTCAGTGTCTAACGTGTGATCCTCCAGCCTCAGCTTTCATTTTTACTTTTAAAACTCAAGTTTTCTATGTAGAACCTAGAGATAAAATTATGAAAGTAACAGCCAAACAGGTGGTGATGAAATGTTAAATAACTTCCTTAGAGATATTTAATTATGTTTTCTACAATTAGAAGTCAACACATGAGTCCATTGGTCTTTTTTGAAGCAGTAGACACTGATGTGACAGTAGCCCTCATAGGAAGGCATATTATTATGAATATCTCTGTAAATACCTGGCCAAATCTATTAAGTGATGTTCCAGCCATTCATCAGATAGGTAAAGACCATGCTTGTAGTAATACCAACTTCTTTTGTAATAAATCTTTTTAGTTTTTCATGCATGAAATAGAGTTTTGTGGTACAGTGGATAAATTATATGACCTTTTTGCATTGGAATATATTAATAGAAAATGCTGCAGAATTACAGTTCATGGTTATACAATCTTTACAGTTGCATCTGGAAAAGTAACTAGCATGGTGCTCTAAACTATAGCATGATGCAATCCCTCTCTGTATGCTGCTAAAACATGCAAGCAGCTCCCTATCAGCAAAGCCCATCAGGTCTCCTAATAACCCAGAGAACACAAACCCCAACAATAGGGGATAATATTTTTCAAGTACCCAGAAATGTTGGTATTCCTTAGAAGAGACACTCATTCTCTTAGAAACTCATACTTGGCTAATTGCAGGCCAAAAATACCCTGAACATTACAGTAGTCTTCTGTGCCCGAATTCTATGTGCATTCGAGCATCATTAAGCACTTCTCTGACATCCACACACAAAGGCCTTTCACAGCACTGCACTTAATTCTCATTGTGATTAAGTGGGGAAGGTTCTGGGAGCATCTGAGGTTATCACCCATGGCCAGGCAATCCCAGGTCAGCCCCACTCCATGCAGGCTACTGTACACAATGGTTTCTTTCATTTATGCGGCTTCATCAATATCTTGCATATTTTATATTTTGCATTACTGTCCCTTAACTCTCCCTGAGACTGATACAAGGATGGTGGAACTTTAAAACTGACCTTTAAGAACTAATGAATTCATGTGAACACTCATGGACTATTTTGGCTATTGATGTAAGGTTACTAAATATGTTTTAGTTGAACAAGTGTGAAATCATAACTGATTCATTGTCTAATGTCATTCCTGTTATTTCCTACAATTTAACAAGTAAATCAGCCATATTAACCAACCACCAACTACCCAACAGGATTTTAAAAGAACTGACAAGTTGACACACATCACATAGGCATCTTTCTCTGCCCCAGCATTAGTTACTAAAATCACCAGGTCTGTTTCAATACTTTTTTCTGTTTTCCTAATGAGATCAGCTTTCTGAATTCAAGCTTGTTTAAAATTCACCCACCTAGATGTACACCTATCTTGACCTACTCACTACTCATGCTTTCAAGTCATGTGTAATGGTGGCATTTTCAGACACAGTGCAGCAGACCCTGGAGCGAGACAGACTTGTATTTGAATCCTCCAGGGCTTTACCATTAACCCTGTGATCCTTTGCAAGTTACTGACATGTCTTCCTAAGCCTCATTGTCCTCTTTGACAAAGCGGGTATTAGAAGGAACTGTCTCATAGGGTGGTGGATGCAATTGGAGCTAGAGCTAGCTCATCCTTTGTCAACAGTTGGCTGTGGCCTTTGGTACCGGTAGTGCTAATGTACAGAAAGTAATATGCAAGCATTAAGTTGTTGCAAGTAAAAGTCAAAAGGAAATGAACGGTTCAAGAATTCTGGGAAACCCAAGAAAACCCAGATAAATGTCTAGATAAAGCCATAGTGGAAAAAGGAGAAGGCCTGTCTGCAATTGGACTGGATTTGGAAATAAAATTGAACCTTGATTCAGAGATGATCCCAGGGTGAAGGAAGACTCATTTGATACGGTCAGGGTGTTTTTGGAGGGTAAGACTGTGTGACAGCTAGTCTTTTAAAAGAATTTTTGTTAGTTCAGTCTATGCTGATTATCTTTATCATGGAGAGTTGATACATGTCTCTCACACATCTTAATTTTTTTTACTTCCCCTTTTCCTCCCCTCCTTTCATCTCCTGGTCCCATTTCCAAATGCAAAAGATCTATTTCCCCATTTCCTGTTATCTATCTTTTATTTTGCTCTTTGAATTATTTACACCTTGGGTTACTCTTTATTGTTAACTTGACTGGCAGGAGAGCCACCTAGGAGATCAGTAAAGCACACTTCCAGGTGTGTCTGGGTGGGGATGCAGGTGTGATCTCGGGGACTGTCTGGTCCCTGCCCTTCATCTCTGGTGCTGTTTTCCTGTGCTCTGCTTCCTTGTCACCATCAGGTGAAAGGCTTTTCTCTATCACGCTCTTCCACCACGATGCTTCTACCTTGGGGCCAGCTGAGCACAGACTAAAACCTCTCAAACTGTAAGATAAAATGAATCTCTCCACCTCTGACATGTGTATGTCAGGTTGTTTTGTCCCAGCAACAAGAAAGCAGACCAATATAGCCTGTTGGGATAAAAACGAGGCATTCAGCAAACATATATTTCCTATGGTTTGCATGTAACTTGTCCCCTCTGAAACTCATGCTCAAGTTTAATTTTCACTATGAAGTGTTAAGAGGTGAGACCAGATGGAATCTTTAAGAGATGATTAGGTTTCTGCCCTGATGAATGGGTTAACCCATTTATACAATTAATAGATGAATGGATTGATGAGTTAAAGAGTTTCTTGGGAGTGGATCTGTTATAACAGCTAGGTTGGTAGAATTTGGGAATATTCTGTGTCTCTCATTTTAATGATCCTCTGTGCCACCTTAGGATTCTGGAAATAAGAAGGTCATCACCATGGTGCAGCAGGCCCGTTGACTTTGGACCAGAACCATGGACAACATAAACTTATTTTCTTTATAACTGCTTAGTCCATGGTATTGTGCTATGAGCATCAGAAAGTTCACTAAGACAATACTGATCTGGGATATCTGATTCTGCAGAGGGCTGGTCTCAGGGCAGAGGGTGGAGCTGTCACAAGGAAGCTGAGTCTGATGCTGACATATAGATGGAAAACAGCAAATGCTGGAGAGCTGAATGGACTTAGGAGAGTCAAGGTTTGAGTACAATGAATAAGTGACTCCAAGAAGGAAAGGCAAGGAAAAGAATCATTTAACAATGGGGTCACTTCGGAGAAATGCATTTCTGGGTAAATTTCTTGTACAAACTTCATAGAATGTACTTACACAAACTAGGAAAACTAGGACATCACTTGATGACAGAATCTAGGGAGCCAGTACTGTATCAATGGTCTGTCATGGAATCATGGTAATGAAGTGCATGACTGCACGGTAGAGGAGAAACAAAGACTCCACATAAAAGAGACACTCAAAAAGAGTCAGTGGCAATTCCCAGGCCTGGGACAAAAGGTGGACAGAAGAGGTCAGGCACACCTGGAGGGCTGGGAGTGGGGCAAAGGCCCTGGGGCTGCTAGTATGGGGGCCAAAGACAGGAGCAGTCAAAAACTTTGTAGAATGAAAGATATATTGGAAGAGAGAATAAACTAGTGGTGGAAGAAACTGGCGCTGGGACAGAATTTCCATTCAAGACCATCAGCACAAAAGAAGAGGTAAGTGAAAGGAGGCAGAAACACAATTTGAAGTCTAGAAACAAATAAATTTAATTCCATAAAGAAGCGCAGGAACTCCATCATTATTAGCTGCAATCGGAGCCAGTGAGGACCACTCTAATGCTCTTACTGTCTCAGTTCCAGTGGTACCTTCTACTTTCTCTTAAAGGTTAACAGGCAATTCTTCTCTACTTGCAAACCAGAACTGGCCCCAGGGCCTGTAATTTATTTGTCCTCTTACTTCCTGCTTTGCCTGGCACAGGTTTGGTTTCCACTTATGGAAGATATCTGGAAAATAAAGGATGCGTTCACTTTGCTCTGTATCTCCTATTTTTGAGCCTTCTGATCTGCCACAGATTTTCAAAAGGAGATTTTAGCCATGTTCTCCACCAAGAATCCATTTTCCTCTGTCATGTATGTGTCTGCCTGTGGTGTAGCAGAAACCAAACAAGACAGAGCAGAGGCCATTGTGCTTATGAACTATTATGGATTCAGAGAGAACAAGAAATGCTTTGGTGAACTAACCTGCTGGAACCTAAAAGACAAACAAACAAACAAAAAATCCCAGTTCTTGAACCTATATAATGTGTCTAAAACCAGCCTCTACCCTCAGCCCCACATAAACACTGCCAAAAACAAAAAAAGCTGAGAAGAATCAGCATCATCTCCAAATAACACCCACAGACTGAAAATATCAAACAGGAAGTCTTCCCTTACCCTTATGTGTTGTGCTTTCTACATGTATGTCTAGAAAAAAACATAATGGCAGATAAAACTTAAAGGTACCGAGAGTTTTTCATGAATTGACTTCTTTTTTAAATTCAATAACTTCATAGGGTGACAATCTTAGGTACAAAGAGTACAAACAACTTGCCTAAGGTAACTCAGCAGCTGGACTTTGGTTTCTGTCCCCTAGTCACTGTTCAATACTGCTTCCTAACACCAAACACCTTATGGTGGAGATCCGTGGCCATGTGAACATCTTAATGATAAACGAAGGAAGTTCTGGGACACCTACCCCCAAGTGTTACTACTATTTCCCTAACCTATGCATATTTTGTTTCTACAAATCAGGAATTTAGAATGAATAAAGCAGAGTTCCAATGAAACATAAGTACAATTATTTTAATGATATCTGCTGAGTCAGTACAGGTTAAGTATTCCTCCTCTAAAATGCTTAGGACTAGAAGTGTTTTAAACTTTGTGATAAACTTTGTATTTCAGACATTGTATTTTGAACCTTGTATTTTAAAATATTTGCATGCACCTGATGAGATCTCTTGGGAGGGGACCCAAGTCTAAGCACATTTATATTTCATATACATCTTGTATACATAGCATGAAGCTAATTTTATGTCATACTTTTAATAATTTTGTGCATGACACAAAGTTTCACGATGTTGAATATTTCACTTTTGGCATCACAGCAGTGCTCAAGAACTTTCAGACTTTGGAGCTTTTTGGCTTTTAGCTTTTCAGGATAGTGATGCTCAATCTATATCAATTTACTCTTAGCTATTTAACGAATAGTATCTGCCATCTACAGAATGTTAACGAATAGTATCTGCCATCTACAGAATGTTGAACTACACACTACTGGGCAATATATGGGTGAGATGCTAATTTTTTGCTGTCAAAGACATTCAAGAAAGACTCCTGTGATTACTTCTCATGCCAGTTTTTATTCATGAGCTTCTTTTTCACATTTTGGTTTTATAGAAACAAGTAAAAAGGAAACTATATTGAAGTACCACTATTAAACGCAAATCAATTATGTTTTAAACCATCTAAATTATGAGCTCCCACACTTATGGATCTAAAATCCATTCAAAACATTCAGACATTCCTTGTTTAACAGCTAAGTTCCATTTCTTTGACTAGGTCATTAAATGAATTGATTGCTAAGTTAGGAATTGTATATAGTGTATACATTTCAATATTCAGAACAAAGAAATGGTCAAAGGAAACTCCCACTTGATGCCTTTGCTTTTATTTGTATAAGTCTTACATGCAGTACTGTAATGTATGACAGAACATAGAGCTATAGTACTTTACTATACTGTACAGTACAATCAGCAACAATTACACTACTGTCCTGCAGAAGTTATCACACGGCCACACTGCTGCTCATGTTCCTGTGTCATAAGTCCGAATGCAGGTCCTAAGTATGAGTAGTGAGTTCTAAGTCCAAACAGTACACCTCAGTAAACAAGTAGGTCATTAAATGACAAATATCTGTAGAGACCAAGCTCAAGTTCCAGCTCTGCAATTTCTAACTGCAGTTATTTAGCTTCAGTTTCTTTTTGTGTCAAATAAGATTAATAATACCAGGTCCATCTGTTGTGAGATTAATGTGCACAGGCACAGACAGGGTTATGCATGAGTCATATAACAGAGTAAATGTACTAGAGGGTAACTATGGCTGCTGTTGTTACCAGTATAAAATTGTAGATGCATGCTCTACATGAGAAGAAGGGAACAAGTAGCAGTTGCCATTTGCTACACTTTGAACAATAGTGGAAGCTAGTTCTAAAGATGGCCTTGAGATTCACACCCTTGTTAGTCTAGTCCATTGATGGATCTTGTGACTTTAACTATGAGAACACTGTGACTATGAACCTGGGCCAATCCTGGACCTAGGTTTTAAAAAGGCTGGACAGCCCTCACTTGTGCTTGCTTGGGGGCTCTGAGCTGCCTGCTGGAGAGACCACAGAAAAGATTTCATGGAAGGACCCAAGACTACATAGAGAGGGAGTGAGGTCCAGCTTTCCCTATATCCTGTGAGGCTCTAGAGGACTCTAATTCTACCTGTTTCCAAGTACTTGAGAGACTCCAAAAGACAGCACCAGAAGAACCACCTTGCTGAGTCCAGCCAGTGACGGCAAAACTTTCAGAGCTTTCAGTGACGACAAACAGCCCACTGCCGTACATGTGCCATAGATTCAACACCACTGTCCTGGGCCATAGGAGATGGTACAGTGGTGGTTGCTTTAAGTCATTGAGTTTTGGAGTTTTTGTTACATAGCAATAAATGATCCAAACAACAATCTAGTACAAATAACTTGAGTTTCAACATGTGCTTAAAATAAATCTAATAAAACAAAAACTCATGATTTTCCATCTTATCCTGAAAAATCCATCCTCTTTCCCCTTTTAGATCTAGGTTAAATTATAATGGTGTGGTTGGGTGGCCACTAGACTGAATTTTGATTTTATACACACAACATGGAGATAAAGGGAAAATGCAACTTATATTCTTGACTTGCAAGCAAAGAGTTCTTTGTAATTCCATCTTTTACAACCCAGTACTAGATGGTACTGATTTCTATTCTTTAGCCTGTATCTATTACAGCTCTTAAAAAGAGCAGGCCATTAAGTCTAATTTACCTTCTCATCTCTAGGTTTCCCTTTGTGGGTAACAAGAGATATATAGGAATATTCTTAGACTGTCTATGTTTGACCTCTTTTATTTTTTTGACCTCTTCTATTTTTATTTATCTATTTTTGGTGCTTGGGATTGCATCCAGATGAATGCTCCAAACAATTAGCACAGGAAATGTGTGATCCAGGGAGATACTGAAGGCTAGTCAATTTCATTTGATGACTTGTTATTAAAATCAGATGCTAAATAATACTCTGCTTATTGGAATGTTTGTTTTTCCAGTCATGAGAGTTTTCATTGCTAAAAAAAAAATGTGTCGAAATATATTTTCTTGGCTTCACAGACACTCTGTTCATTTCAATTTCTCTTGGAATGTCAAAGCCATGTTAAGGCAAATTTTGCAGCTTGACAACCTGATAAATCTTAAACAAACAACACCTCCCTTGAGCTTATATCGTCGTTTGGAGATTACTATATATTTCTCCTCCTTTCTGTCAGCCAAACTTCTTAAAAGAATCATCTACTTCCTCTTTTGGGACTCTTTTCTCTACCATACGATAACTAGATCTCAGCCATACAGTTTCTCTGAAATATTATCCCCAAGACACCAATGATGAGTTGTTACTAACATACCTGATGCTTCTCAGGCCTTGCCATATTGTTGGGGCCTATCAGAGTGGACCCTTCTTTCTCCAACTTCCTCTTCTGATTCAGTGATACTTTCAGCCACTCCTGGGATTCCTCTAAACTATCGAGGGAGACTTGTCTGCCTTCTCTGTCTCTGCTTATCATTTCCAGACTGACAGGCCTTGGGGTGTGGAGGTAACTCACCCCTCCTTCCTTCTCACCTTACTCTCTCTGGAGTTTTCATCATACAGCCTCAGTGATCCTCCTGGTGCTGTGACTTCCCAATCTCCACCGCTAGTCAGACCTCTTCTGTTCCCCATTCTCTACCCACAGTGTCCCCTATACTTGATGTTTTGAAAATATACAGAAGCTAGCACTCCTCCAAATAAATTGATAATTCCCACCACCACCACCACGATCCTATTTAATGTTCCTGATATCTAATTGCTCAGTGACAAATCCAAGGAGAGTTCTTTATTCTTTCCTTCTCTTCTTGATCCAATCTATATTCAAGCCTTACTTATTCTGTCTCCTAAATACTTCTTGGTCTGTTCATAGCCTTCAGCTCCTAAGGTCACTGTTTTAGTTTAGGCAGTCTTCATTTCTCCTCTACATTATTATCAACCACCTGCTAACCAGTTTCCCTGTTAATGGAATCAATAACAACACTTAATGTTCCACTTGATGTGACAGTAATGAGGTGTCTTAATTCTATCATAGGTAAATTTTTTCTCATTACACACACAAATATGTAGATGTTGTTATATTATAAACTTGAAAAACAACATTTGGTGCCATGCCAAGCTATGGAAACTCCTTTGAGAATTTCTTTTTGCTTAAGATAATGTTCAGACTCCTTACTAAACTCATGCAAGATTTTTCAAGAGCAGACCCTTGCCCATCTCCTCATTCTCATCTCTCACTACTCTCTGCCCCTTGGCCAACAACTCTTTTTAAGCCATGACCTTCTTTAAGGCTACAGATTACCAATCTGTCCTCTCTCCTCCAGGCTTTGTGATATTCTGTTCTGTCTATGAGGGCTGAAGACTTCTTCATGTTTATCACCACATTCCTTGGTTAAACATCCATTTCTCTAGGAAGCCGTTCTGGTTTGTGTTTGGATGTGCCTCTCCTAAAGCCTCCTGTAGCCACGGGGGTGGAGGGAGGGAGGCCTATTCAGAGGCAGCTGAATCTAGAGCTTGTGATTGGTTCATTTTCTAGTGCTGGGGTTGGACGTGTGAGTGCTACACATGCCCTAGGGCAGGTAGCCTGCCTACCGTATAAGGGAGGAACAAGAGGTTTGTTTCCCTCTTTTGCTCTTGTTGCTTTTCGATATCTTCCACCACCATGAATGGTTGCCCTTCTGCCATGCCGCCCTGCCTCGGAAGCAGCTGGTTATGGACTGAAAACCCTACAAACTGTGAACTAAATAAACCTTGTTTAATTTTGGGCATCAGGTATTTTGTCTCAGCGAGGGGAGAAAAGTAAGACAGAAGCTTTCTTGCAACTTGTAAGTCTGTCAGGTTTGTCTTCTTTGACTCCTCAGACATCCTGTACATATACTATCATATTATGTATATGGTTTATTATAATTATTTATCTCATTTTTCTTTAAAACCATAATCTTTGAGAAGCAAGAATCATGCCTGTCCTCACTGTGGAGATCGGATGAATAACAGCAGTGTCTGGTACATAAATAATTGCAGTCAATATATTAAGTTGTTATCTTTTATGAGTTTTTTATGGCTTCAAATTCCAGGCTCTGAACAAGTAAACAGCATTGCTTTGTTAGCTAGAAAAACGGGGAACTCATGGGAATACTAAAGTTAAGGTACGAAGGCCTACAGCAAGCTCACTTTCAGGCACACAAGTGACTCTTCATGATTATTGTTCGTATCCTATCAGTCTCGTCTCTTTGCCTGAGTGGGAAGAATATAAGCCTCAGCTGAACAGCCATGGTGATGACAGTCTGAGCATTCATGGTGGACAGCACTGGCCTTATGGTGCAAAAGAGGAAGTGCTTTCGTTTACCAGTGGTCTTCAATCCTGCACTACAGAGAGGTCAAGACAAGCCTTGATGCAATCTCAGAACTGCAGTTACTTCCCTGATCACAGGGAATGCCAAGCACTCCTAGCAGGGGCAGGAATTAGTGATGTGGGGCTAACATGGGATCAAACATCCTGGGTGAAGAGCCTGGAAGCTTATCACACCAGGTCCAAAGGAAGAATCCAAGGTAGGCTGTCTACTCTACCTAAGAAGCTTTATTTAAATAAGGACAACTGTACGTAGAGGGGCTTTTCTGGGAAGCAATTCTGGGGGTCTAGACGCTGCTTGTGCCAACAACAATCATAGTGAAATGATAGAAGAAATGAAGGAAGCAAGAGCTGCCCCTGAGATAGGGAGACAGCTAAGAAGTTAAGGGAGCACCTGACTTTTGGCCCAGTCTTTGATTACTGCTGTCAACTGGGTGGGGCTGGCACAGGGAAAGCCTGACGCCATCATTCACAGGTGGTGCTAGAAGAGGTAAGCTATTCCTCCGGAGAGTCTTGGTCTTGTTATATGACTTCCTGCTCTGGGTAACTTTGCTACTAGCTGGAGCAAGAGATTGAAAAGCAACCTTTGATTCCCCCATGAGTCACTTAAATTGCAGTAGTTTAGTAGCTTAAAAATATGGTGGATGAAAACATCTCAAGTTGGAAAAAGAAAACACATAGAATCTCTCCACAGAAATGTCAGTTCTACAATTAAATACTAAAATCAAAGAGGAAAGTTCCTTTTTTTCTCTCATGAGCAAAAATGGCAAATTAATATTAGAAATCAGATATATAAGTGTCTGTTTAGGAGAAGGCAGGATCATGTACTATGTTTTAAGTGGGGACCCCACAACTTCTTGGCTTACAGCGCCCCACCTCAGCTGCCCCCTCCTGTGGTTTTAGTCTGCAGTTTGTCTCCCGATGGCCCTGCCTGGCGAGTCACTGATTTATTTGAGAGTGCAGCTTCTTATCTACAAGTGCCTGCCTGTCCAGTGGACTTCTACAATGGTTCCTACTGTTTAATGTTCTTTGACCTCTTTGGAACTTTAAGTCTATTGATTTCTGTAGGTTTTCTCCCAATCTACCAGACCTTTTCTTTCCATTCCAATTTAAAGTTTGATTCTGCAGTGAGCTCCACTGGGTCCTCCCAAAAGAAATGTCCAAGTTATAAGTCCTGGTGCTCATGAATGTGACTTTATTTGGCAATAAGGTCTGAATGAGGTTACCCTGGATATGGGTGGGCCCCAGGTCCAATGCATGAGGTCCTAGTCAGAGAAAGGAAAGAGATTTGACACATAGGGAAACCAAGAGGGGAAACCATCTGAGGATGAAACCATCTGAAGATGTGGCAGTGACCGGGATCATGCAACTGTAAGGGTTGACAGCAGCTACCAGGAGGCAGGAGAAGAGATGAAGCACATTTTCACTAAGAGCCTTGGGGGAACCAATCTGGCTGATATCCTGACTTTAGACTTCAGGCCACCAGAGCTGGGAGGAAATAAATGTCTGTTGCTTTAAGCTGTCACATTTATAACAGCAGCCTTAGAAGACTATGCAAATATCCCAACCTCCTTTGCCTGGGCTTCTTTGCATTTATCTGGCAAAACTCCAGCCCACAATGGATTCAGCTATTTGCTCCATCTAGACTGGGATGCCTGGGCATCCCAAGCCAATGAAAAGAGTGTGCAGGCACAAATGTAGCAATCACCCCTTATCCATGGTTTTGTGTTCCTAGTTTCAGTTACCTGTCAACTGGGATCCAAAAATATGAAATGGAAAATCATAGAAATAGACAATAGTTTCAGCTGTTTTAGTACTGGGGACTGAACCTGAGACCTTACGTTAAGCTAATCTCCAGCCCCCTTTACTTTTTACTTTGAGCCAGGGTCTTGCTAGGTCATTCAGGCTGGGCTTATTGTCTCCAGCCTCATCCCTTGGCCTCCCAGAGTGCTAAGATAGAAGGTGTGGACCACCACATACGGTTTAATCAGTTCTAAACTGCACAGTGTTTTCAGTACTGTAGTGTCACAGAATCTTTCCCTGTCCTGCTCTGTTCAGCCCAGGACTTCAATCATCTTTTGCACACAGTGTCCACCCTATATAGGCTACTCACCCGCTAGTCCCTAAGCTGGCTTCTTGGTTATCAGACCCACTGTCTCCATATTGTGATACCTGTGTTCAAGTCACCCTTATTTTACTCAACAACCTCAAAGCACAAGAGTGGTGATGCTGGCACTTCCAACAAAGCCCACAGTTTATGTCACAAATTATTATTATAGTATATTGGTACAGTTCTATTTTTAGTTGTCATTAATACATAAGGTATGTATTGTAGAAAAGGCACAGTACATATAAGGGTCAGTACAACGCATGGTTTCCAGTATCAACGGGGGGCTGCTGCAGATTCAGAGTCATTCATCTGGATCAGGCTTCTCTGTGAAAAATTCTCTTTTTCTGGTCACCTGGAGGTAACCTCATCTATTACTTAAAAAAAAAAAAAAAATCAGAACTTACTGGGAAGATGTCAACCAGGTGAGCAGCAGAGGGAAAGCCTCCCAGAGACAGATCTCTTGCATGCGGGTGCCGGGTCCATGGCTGCAAAATTCCAACTGAACATGATGCTCTGCGCTGCCTGAGCATTAACGGGTCGGCTGGATTTGCTACGGCGAGGAGTAGGCGGGGCCTGAGAGATGGGCGCCCGAGGTGCTCGGCGCGGTGCGTGGCTCGGCCGAGTCTGCGTACCCCCGAGGGCACTCGCGGCAGGACAGACCCTCCCATTTCCCGACCCCGAGCAGCTCGCAGGTGGCTTCGGCTAGAAATTTTTGGCAGCGGTGGAGCGGGGCGTACTCAGAGACCGCACTCCTCAGGCAGACTGCGCTAATCTGGGCTGCAGACTGGGGTCCTGCTCAGATCCCTGCCCCCACAGCCAGCGCCATCCTCCGCCGGAGAGTGGGCACTGTGGAGGCTGCGGTCAGCGGTTCCTGCGAGAACATCAAGGAGGCAGAGAAGCACCAGGGAGCAGCGCATTGCGGGCGAGGCACAAAATATTAGCACTATGGGGATCTCCTGCCGGCACGGATTCCAGAAGGGGTGAGCCGAGTGCGCACCGCAGCCGGATTTCTGAGTTGGGAAGAAGCTCGACCCATGGAGATACATCTGAGCGGCATTCCTGCCTGCAGGATTCCAGGGTCAGGTGAGTTGATTGGGTGCCCTGACCGGATCTTTGAGTCGGGGAGAAGGTCCGCCCAGCAAGGGACATCCGAGCAGCACTACTGACTGCACGGACCCTGGGACAGAAGAGTTGGCTGGGTGCCCCAACCGGATTTTTGAGTGGGGGAGGAGCTCCTTCCTAGGGAGGAACACCTGAGCGACCCCCTGCCCGCATGATCCCCAGGGAGGCGAGCTGTTTATACGCCTGAGCCAGGTCTCTGGGTAGGGAGTAGCTTGGTCCACAAAACAGCTTATGAGCAGCCTATTGAGTGGAACTTTCAGCAGAAAGCTTAAGGGACATTCTCCCGAAGAGAAGGAGTCATTGGCGCAGCCTTTGCAACAGACCTTTGTCTGGTGAACTACCTGGGTAATTTATTGCTCCATATTTTGAATCTGATGCCCAAAAATGGGAAGACAGAAGAACAAAACGCAGTCTCAGAACTCAACCCCACCCAGAACAAGTCCTGGATGCGAGGATACAGGGGAACTAGGAAGCCACATACCTGCAAGTTCTGAAACGATTGCATCCGAAATAAAGAAACAACTCCACCAGGCCATAGAAGAGCTTAAAGCAGAAATAAGCAACATACCTGCAATGATCTCTCAGACAAAAAATTGAACTGAAAACTATAATAGAAGAAATGTTCCATACACATAGAGAAGAAATAGATAAAAGATTAGAAGAAAATAGGAAACAAATGGAAATGTTACAAGAGCAATTTAGGAATGAATTACCAAGAATGAAACAGGTCCAAAGAGATAGCCAGGAATTGAAAACTTCCATTGAAAGCTTGCAAAACTGCTTAAATGAAACCGAAGATAGAATTTCAGACCTTGAAGACAGCATGGCAGCTTATGAGTGTGAAAGGAAGGATCTCATAAAATCATCAAAGACCCAAGAAAACTCAACCCAACAGCTGCAAGATGAGGCAAAACGAAATAATATTTGAGTAATAGGAGTCAGTGAAACAGCAGGAGACAACACAAATGATATAAAAAAAATTTGCTGAAATAATAGCAGAAAATTTACCAAACAAGGTAAAAGATACTGAAGTACAGTTAATCGAGGCATATAGAACCCCAATGAGCCATAATCCAAAGAAAACCACACACAGACATATAACAGTCAAGATCCCAGATATCCAGCAAAAGAACACAATATTAAAAGCTGCTAGAGAAATGAAACAGATCACCTATAAAGAAAAGCCCATCAGAATTACAGCAGACTTCTCAACGGAAACCATGAAATGAAGAAGAGCTTGGAGTGAGATATTACAGATTCTGAGACAAAACAACTTCCAACCCAGACTGATGTATCCTGCAAAACTCTCCTTCAAATTCAATGGAGAAACAAAATATTTCCACGACAAAGAACAACTGTAGAACGTCATGAGTGCCAAACCAGCATTGCAAACAGCACTAAAAGATATTCTAGACAGAGAAAAAAGAGACCACAATCCCAAGAACAATGATAGAAATAACCCCCTAAACAGAACAAGTAAGTAAACAGACAGCAAAAGAAGGAAAACAATAACAAGTAAATAACATGACTAGAATAAGCCAACATATAACCATTATAACCATTAATGTAAATGGCCTCAATTCACAAGTCAAAAGGAAAAGATTGGAAGAGTGGATTAAGGAACACAATCCAACGATATGCTGTATACAGGAAACACATTTTACTCAAAAGGAAATCCACAGGTTGAAAGTTAAAGGTTGGAAAACAATTCTCCATGCAACAGGCCCCCAGAAAAAAGCAGGGGTAGCTATTATGTTTGCAGACAATGTAAACTTCAAACCAAGAACAATCAAAAGAGATAAAGAAGGCTACTCCATACTAGTTAGGGGAAAGCTGCAAGAGGAAGAGGTAACAATCCTAAACATTTATGCACCAAACAATGGAGCACCAAACTTTACAAGTCAAATCTTAACAGACGTGAAAAATCAAATAACTAATAACACTATTGTAATAGGGGACCTAAACACCCCTCTGACGCAAAGAGACAGGTCAACTGGACAGAAACTCAGCAAAGAAATAACAGACCTGAACCAAAAGTGTGAACAAATGGACTTAGCAGATGTATACAGAGTGTTCCACCCCACAACATCAGAATACACATTTTTCTCAGCTGCACATGGGTCTTTGTCTAAAATAGACCACATTCTAGCCCATAGAGCGTATCTACCTAAATGCAAAAGAATTCAAATTATCCCATGCATACTATTGGACCACAGTGCAAAGAAATTTGAAATTAATGACAAAGAGAACTCCAAAAACCTCATAAACACTTGGAAATTAGACAACAACCTCCTGAATAACCGATGGGTCACACAAGAAGTTAAAGAAGAAATTAAAAATTACCTACAAATAAATGAAAATGCAAGTACAACCTACCAGAATCTGTGGGATGAAATGAAAGCAGTCCTCAGAGGGAAATTTATAGCAATGAACTCATATACAAAGAAAATAGAAGGAGAGCAAATAAAGAGCTGAATGCTACATCTCAAACTCTTAGAAAAAGAGCAACAAGCCAAACCAAGAGCCCAAAGAAGGGAGGAGATTATAAAACTCAGGGCAGAAATTAATGCAACTGAGATGAAGAAAACTCCACAAAAAATTAGTGAATCAAAGAGTTGGTTCTTCGAAAGAATAAATAAAATTGATAAACCCCTCGCCAACCTTATCAAAAAAAGAAGGGAAAGATCTCAAATTCATGCAATAAGGAATGAAAAGGATGAAGTCACTACAGATCCCACAGAAATCCAAAAGATCATTAATACCTACTTTGAAAAATCTTTACTCCCATAGGATAGAAAATACAGAAGAAATGGACAGATTCCTAAAAAGGGACAAATTACCAAAATTGAATCAGGAAGATGTAAAAATCCTGAGCAACCGAATATCAATTAATGAGATTGAAAACGTTATTAAAAACCTAGCAACAAAGAAAAGCCCAGGCCCTGATGGATTCACAGCAGAATTCTATAAAACATTCAGAGAAGATCTAATGGCAACACTCCTCAAACTCTTCAATGAAATTGAAAAGGAAGCAACTCTCCCTAACACATTTCTGGAGGCAAGTATTATACTGATACCAAAACCAGAGAGGGACCCAACCAAGAAAGAGAACTATAGGCCAATCTCCCTAATGAACATAGATGCAAAGATACCCAACAAAATACTGGCAAATAGATAACAGCGAATCATAAGAAAAATTATACACCATGACCAGGTAGGATTCATTCCAGGAATGCATGGATGGTTCAATATTCACAAATCAATAAATGTAATACATTATATTAATACAAAGACAAAAACCACATGATCATCTCAATAGATGCAGAAAACGCTTTCGATAAAGTCCAACATGAATTCATGTTAAAAACCTTAGAAAAAATAGGAATAGATGGCCTCTACCTCAATCTGATCAAAGCCATCTACGACAAGCCAACAGCCAACATCATACTAAATGGACATAAACTAAAAACTTTCACTTTAAAGTCAGGAACAAGACAAGGATGTCCACTGTCACCACTCCTATTCAACATAGTTCTGGAAGCACTAGCCAGAGCAATCAGACAAGAGAAAGAAATAAAAGGAATAAGGATAGGAAAGGAAGAAGTCAAACTATCACTATTTGCAGATGACATGATACTATACATGGAGGACCCCAAAAACTCGACAAGAAAACTCCTGGAATTAATTGACAAATTCAGCAGCGTAGCCGGATACAAAGTCAACACCCAAAAATCAATAGCATTCCTATACACAAACAACAAACAGACTGAGAGAGAAATTGAGGAAACCATACCCTTTACAATAGCAACCAAGAAATTGAAATACTTAGGAATCAATCTAACAAAGAATGTGAAAGATTTATTCAGTGAAAACTATAGTACTTTGAAAAAGGAGATCGAAGAGGATTTCAGTAAATGGAAAAACATACCATGCTCATGGTTAGGAAGAACTAACATTGTAAAAATGGCCATACTACCAAAACTGTTGTACAGATTCAATGCAATTCCCATTAAACTACCGTTAGCATACCTCACAGATCTAGAGAAAATATGCCTCAAATTCATCTGGAACCAGAAGAGACCCAGAATAGCAAAAGCAATCCTGGGCAAT